>AP028442.1:6260221-6529784 GCA_036509395.1 Antheraea yamamai | reverse complement strand
AAAAATGGATTGAGCTAATGCAAAATACACCATCTCCAGAGTGGCTTTATCAGCAACGTGTCTCAATTTCTTAAATACATAAACTAGTTTTCTGGTGCGCGCTGTTACATTGGTTATATGAGCCTTCCAACTAAGAGTATTATCAACGTGTATTCCTAGATACCTGATACAATTTAATCTTGAAAGAAGTAAACAAGAGCAGTTTATTATTGGTGTTTTTATGCAGCAGTGGGCAATTAAAGAGAAATTATTAGGCTGGGCTGTGGTAGAAGAAGTGAAGGTTATATATTTTGTTTTATCAAGATTTAGTGTAAGTAAATTGGAAGACAGCCAACTTATAACGATAGTCAGAGCTTTTTCTGAATTCAACTTGGTTTCTTCCCAAGTTTCTCCATTCACAATTAAAGCGGTGTCATCTGCGTAAGTATAGAATTTACAATTAGGAATGTTGAGTTCACAGAAGTCATTTATGTACAAAAGAAACAAAGTAGGACCAAGAATGCTTCCTTGAGGAATTCCACATTTTATATCACATTCACTACTGCTATGACCGTTTATAGAAACGCATTGTCTTCGATGACTAAGGTAGCTTCTAAACATATCATTAGCCTGCCCTCGGATCCCTAGATTTTCCATTTTTCTCAATAGTATGGATATAGAGACAGTGTCAAACGCCTTACAGAGATCGAGAAATATACCAACAACTTTTTGTTTTTTATCTATATTATCGACAATAGAATTTGTAAGCTCCAATACTGCATTTTCGGTTGAGATACCTTTTCGAAAACCGTATTGGTTGCTGGATAATATAGAGTTTTTTTCCAAGAAACTTACAAGGCGGTTATTAAGTATTTTCTCCAAGATCTTGGATAGAACAGGTAAAACAGATATCGGTCTATAGTTGGCAACACTGTCTCTAGCACCACTTTTATAAATTGGATACACAAGAGCTTTTTTGAAATAATTGGGAAATGTATTTGTGAATAGGCACAAGTTAAAGATATGTAAAAGTGGCTTAATGAGAACTTTTCGTGCTGTTTTGATTATAGAAGTAGGTATTTTGTCCCAACCTATAGCACAACCGTTTCGAAGACTCATGATTATGCTTTCCAATTCTGTTTCATCAGTGTCTACAATCGCCATAGAGTTTGCATTAGTTTTATTTATACTAGGTTGATATTTATTTTGACAGCTATTAGTGATATTATTAGCTAAATTCAATCCAATATTAGCAAAATAATCATTAACTTGATTAATAGAAGCTTCTGGAGTGGGGTGTATACTTAGAAGGTCTTTTGATGAGCTTGGATTCTGTTTAATGTTAGCAACTTTTTTAACAGTATCCCAAGTAGCCTTAGCATTACCTTTTGCTTTTTGAAACTGATTAATCTCGTATTCCTGTTTCATTTTTTTTAATAATTTATTGCAAAAATTTCTATATCGAGAATAAGTAATTTTTAGTGTTTCATTATTCGGAGACTTATTGAGTTGCATATGGAGATGATCACGATTGTGTATACATCTAAGTAAACCTCCCGTTATCCAGGGTTTTAAAATTGTGGTTTTGTGAGATCTTTTCACTTCTTTAGTGTGAGTTTGTATGATGTCAGAAATGTATGTAACAAGAGTTTCAGTTGCAGTGTTAGCATCAGTAATAGCTGAGATATAGGAGAAATCAGTTCTATTTATTTCTTCTACAGCAGATGAAAAATTCAACCGTTTAATTACATTCCTAGGTCTAGTCGATTCAGATTTTGCAGTGATGGATAATAGAATTGGTAAATGATCTGTTATTGAGGACTCTAGAACAAGAGTAGTTGTTTTAAAGATTGTTTTTAATATAATGTGGTCAAGACAGTTTGGTCCTCGTGTAGGAAAAAAATGAGCTGGGAGCATAGCATGAGAGGCTGTAATATTTAAGTAGTCTCCACTGGTCATATCTCCGTTTTGAGATGCTATATTAATATTAATGTCACCAATAATAGCCACAGTTTGATATTTATCTAACAGATTAAGAGTATCATCCAGACTATTAAAGAAGTTTGTAGTATTCGAGAAAGACGGAGATCTATATAATGCAACAATTGCAAGAGATTGGTTACAAGTAAGAATCAAACAACTAGCATCTAAAAAAGAAGGTTCACTAATATTACAGGTTAATGTCGATCTCACATAAACAACAACGCCATCATTCTGATTTTTATATCCAGACGCATGTCCTACATAGCCCTCTAAGTATGGTACACTTATGGATTTGCTAAGCCAGCACTCAGTAAATATGATGACATCACACATAATATTTATCTTTGAAATTAATATTTTAGCTTCCTCAAAATTACGGTCAATACTACGAATATTCATGTGTAATACATTCAATAAGAATTCACTCTTGTTATCAATATATTTATCACAGAGATCTGGCTTACATTGGTAACACTGAGACACAGAAATGGATTCAATATCAACATTAATTTTATCGAAATTCGCCATTTTAAAATAAATAAATAACAATATTAATACCGACTAGAAAGTTAGCCATAAATAACCGTTTGCCACATATTAGATCAATTGTGTGAATATTATGTTTATTTATTAGTAGCTTATTAAAAAATCGAGATATCGTTTGGAACCAGAGATATATTGTACTAAGCAGCCATTGTGAATATAATAATAATTGGTGTTGTCTGGGGTAGGTAAGAAACAAAGTACTAAAAATTAGCCGGTAGTGGTAAATAAAAGTGTTGATGAATATATTATGCTTGTGTACAGGATTTGTTATTATCAACCGAGTAGTACCCGTTGTATCTATATATGAGTGGTTGTTACGGTGTTTTAGGTGTGATATGTATTGGAGTGTGTATAATTGTGATGTGATGAGTGTAAAAGGTGACTGGTTGGTGTACAAGTATAGTGAAAATTGTGGTAAGTACAAATAATTGTGTAGATTAATAAAACATATTAACATCCTAATTAAAACCGGGTGATTCATGCATACACTTCTTAAGCTTATACTAGCATGTATATAATATAAATAACTACAGTTTGATACATATAGTCACATGTTATCACTTTTGAGTTTGGCTAGATCGCTTTCGTTTTCAATACGAATAGATGGTAGGCCCTCTTTTTTGCGTATATATATTTTTCCGTGAGTGATCCAGCAGAAGGAGTACCCGTTTGATTTTACAAAGTCCCTGGCAAGGAAATGAAGTCTTTTCATTTTCGGGGTTAAGTATTCTGATATAAAAATCGGGATTGGTGGGCCAGCAATCTTTAAATTCGTACTATTTAGTTTATTGTTCTCGTGTTTTTTATTATGAAACTTGATGGTTTTTAATAAATCTTCTTTTTTAATGACACTACATAACTCAACAATAATTGTGTTGGAAGTGGCAAGTTTTTTAGGAAGGGTGTATATATCTCTAACGTCTGAAGGTTGTAAATTCAAGTTTAAAAATTGGAAAGCATTCATTATATGTTTCAAGTATGTGTCTTTGGTATCCGATTTTTGTGTCGGAATATTTCTTATTTCAATACACGATTTTCTTGTTAAACGTTCTGAGTTTTCTATTTTTTGTTCGAGTGTTTGTATATATGTTAGGTTAGCATTACGGTCACTTTCAAGTTTTTCGATCTTCACCTTAATGTCATCGTATTGTCGAGATATGAATTCAACGGAAGTTTGTATTTGGTTATTTTGTTGTTTTATATCTTCGATTATTGTTTGTAATATT
Organism: Antheraea yamamai; assembly: GCA_036509395.1. NCBI lineage: Eukaryota > Metazoa > Arthropoda > Insecta > Lepidoptera > Saturniidae > Antheraea > Antheraea yamamai. Next base: position 6,526,050 of record AP028442.1, on the reverse strand, counting down.
TCGAGTTTTTTATCTTGCTGGGCTTGCCACGCTGAAAACATATTCTTCATTTCGCATAAAATAACGCTTGTTTCTTCTTCACGTTTCTTTTTACCTCTAGTATTTTTTGTGGATTGTTCTACTGTATTGACTTCACTCATAATTTTTGGGGAAGATCCTGATGGTTTAAGGTCTGGAGATCCTGGAGGGGTCCGTTTTAACGGCATATTAATTTCTAGGTTGCTGTATTTTAGCTTATTATGTTATGTGTATGATGATATTCAACGATTGTAATGTTATAAAATGTATTTGAATGTATTCTGGAGATATACAGCAGGATTTAAGACGTATTACGCCGTTTTAAGTTAATTCAAAATGTCAAATTCTTAAACCGTCACTTGATTACTTGCACTTGTTTTTCTTTATTAAAAACTTATTGATTAATAAAATACGAATATATTTATTTTAATAAAGTACCATGATATCACTGTGGAACTGTTTTTCCTTTTATATTTGACACTGAGTAGAATTTTTGTTCATCCTATTTCTCCACTAGTTTTATGTAATTATTGACACTATTTTTTGAATACTATAACTATCACCTCCTGTTTCACTGTGCAGAATTGTATTTGTGAGTTTTACTTGTAATATTATGACTTGTATAAATTGTTTAACAATTTGCAAAACCGAGCATTACTTGTTACTTTGACGTGGCCGCCATCTTTCCTAAACGTGTTGGTTGAGATTAATATCTGGGCGGCAAATTGGTCACAGTAATGTTATAATACTAATTTCAGTTAAGTATTGGGTAAAGATACGCGCGAAGTGGGCTCAAGAGCATTGTCATCTATTAAATATTATAGTGGTTGTTACTTTTGCACTTCCGCTTAGAATTGATTGGTCACTGCCACGTCTCACTGCAACAAAAAACGTTGGATTTGATATGCGTGAAGGGTAACTGAAAAAGTTAACATTGAAACTAGTAAAAGTATACAATGTCATAGCTGATGAAAGAGTTACTTTATGGATATTTCATTTTATATAACTAAATAATAGTGTGGATGGTACTTTGCACTTCGGCCTGGAATTTATAGGCCTCTGCCGTGTCTTACTGCAAAAAACCTATTATTTTTGTAGCATACGCACCGCCGAGATGCCTTATGGTGGCTTTCTGCTACTCCAGGGGACCCTGAATAATCTTAACCTTTAAAGTTTTCGTTCAGATCCAGCTAATAACAGTAAAGATACAATGCACGTACCTCGTGATCTCCTCTGTGTTGCAGCTGGCCGCTGAACTTCCACGAATGTTGGTTTATGATTCTTATTTTGATACTTGAGCTGCTGATTATAACAAGGCAGTCTCGATCGTTCGATGATAAAACAGTAGAGTCAGATGTCATCTTTTCTTTTTTTTGTTGATGTTCACGTGCATGGCTACCAAAAAGTTGGCGTCTCGATACTAGTAATTAACTGAGATCTTTGACTTAACAAACTTATGCAACTAAACAACAATTGACTTATACAAAAAGGTTCTATTGTATACAATTTTATTTGCGCGACGTGTACCTGACAAAGTTACCTAGTTAATGGCCACAATTAATTACATGTTACAAGTTAATTTGCAATATAATTTGATTAACTTCGACTATTATATTTTACAATTACATTTTAAAAATGTTAAACGACTACAGGTTCGACGGTTAACCGGTGTTAACCTAGCCATGCGTTTATTTTTTGTTTTTCAGTAGCTAATATTTCGCTCTTTCTATTACTAGTTACAGACTTACGTAGAAAGAGAAGTGGCAGCGGCCAAACAATTCCAGGCGGAAGATCAAAGTAACATTCTCTCTAAAGTTTATTGATGGATTTCCGCAAAGTAACATCTTCATTAAGCAATCAAACGAAAACTTTCAACAATAAATTGTCCCAAACCTTTTGTACGTATCGTGATGTTACATTGCCCTATAGAAACAACAAGTTACCTACGAAATGCCATCAAAAATAATTATGAATCCACTTTGTCCTTGCTTCCGGTTTGGTACTCTGTTCAAATCTCTCGTTCACGCGACAGTAGACAAGCTAACGTCTATTGGCCCTTTTTGAAGCGTTTCACTTTTTGCTGTATAGCCCATTTCGAATAATAAAGTTTTTCTGTGCTATGAAAGCAGTTCTGTTGCTAGGGCTGGTTGAAAAGCACGCAGGCTTTGTGTCAGAACCTTACAATTCTTTAACTTACATTTTAATGATTTCTAAATGTCTGTGGATGAGCTTTACTAGCTTTGCAAAGGTGATCTCTCAATATATTCGAAACGGTAAAACCACCCTGATGAGAGTACAAAAACCAGTGTCAAAGCCATCTGATGGCATCTAGAAGAGTTGTCCGTGGATACACCAAGAGTACAAGAGATCTGACGTTACCTAAAATCTTCATAGACAAAAGCCACAGCCTTAACTACTCCGTTCGCATCTAGATTTATTTTGTATTTTAATTAATGAATACTCCATCTATCATTCAATTTCACGGTTTGAAATTTCTGTCTGGTTAAAAATTCAAACTGAAACTATAACCATGACAATTTACGCGATACTAAAGAAATATGCTTAAAAAATTAATTTATATCTCTAAAACATCAGCCTATGCAAATTGATAAAATATAAATGTCTGTTTGTAACGTCACAATGAAATTGATTAATAACAGATTTTTATTAAATTCATATGTAAATATAAAGGGTACTTATGACAAAAAAGATTTTTAAATTTTTTGTCTGTTTGTTCCCATTAATTCCGAATCGGTTGGACCGATTTTTATGGGATTTCCACTGCCAGATAAATAAATGATTTTATAGTAATTTATATTTTGGGAAACAATTGTGTCCACCCGAATAAAAAAAAAGTATAAACCCAGACCTAATTTCTAGCGGCTGCTAGTTTTAACATAAAAACGGGGGAAAATTGGTATATTTACTACATAAGTGCCCACTTAACAAGAAATATTCACAATAATAAGCGTATTCCTATATATAACAGGACACTTATAGTAGCAGCACGCTATGATGGCCATATTGACGTTTGTCCACTCATGGAGTTCCGTATAAATTAATTAACTACGTTCTAAGATGCAAGTTGTTGTTCTTTATTGTCAGTACTGACTTGCAGTTAGTCCTTAAATTTATCGAATGTATAATTTTAAGACACAAAATTATACATATATTTTATCACTTTACTACTCTATCGAACAACTTGATAGGGCTCCACGAACAAATATTTTCACTTTTTTACTAATAAAAAAAAGGGCGCCGTTTGACAGAATCCTTAATGGATTATAATTATTTGTGTTTTTTATAACCCAATTTGGTATTTATATTTTTCAGAATTCGAAGTTATATAATTATATTTTACATATAAGATCGCTGGCCAGCACAGATACCAAGTCACGTCAATGCTTAATGCAAAACGAAACAGCGATTTAATATATCCTTTTCGAAAATAAATCGTCATTTTACGTCACTATTGTGATGTGTCAAAACGGCCATCATAGTGTGCCGTTAGTTTAATATAGGTGGGTGTTTAAATGTGCCTGTGGGAGTAATAGCACCTACTTTTAATAGAATTTCTCTTTAGTTGAATATTATCTTGCAATTTTTTTAATGTGCGACTTTTAACTACTAGTAGTTCATAAATGACTCGAGTATTCTTACGATTTCATTACAAAATTATCAACCATGCATTTGTTAAATATGATACTTCGTTCTAGTATCTTGTTTAATATCTTGGTGTATACTTGTTTATTTACTTCTAATGTGTTACAACTGCTGAGTTTGATCTCAGTTGCTTATTGCAAAAATAAATTATTTTTGTCACATGTTTTGTTTTATTTATAAACTAGCGGGCCCGGCAGACGTTGTCCCGCCCTGATTATAAAAATATCCTTGACAAATTATATACCAAAAAGTTCCTCATGAATCACTTTATCCACTGGTGAAAACCGCTTGAAAATTCGTTCAGTAGTTTTCATCGCGAACACTCAGACAGACGCGGTAGGGGACTTTGTTTTATACTATGTAATGATACATCGGAATAAAATGACTTCAGAGCCGGATTTAGAGGAGGCTAATAGGGGTTTCAGCCACGGAACATGCATTTGGGCGTTGCATCTACAATATCATATTTTGAGTTTTTTTTAATAATGACAAACGGCGAGAAAGCTGGAAAAGAACGTAAATTTTTTTTTACATTTCAAAGGATAATCATATGTATATTAGTTTAGGAAAAAATATTTATTTTCATCAATTACATATAGTATGGTAGGTAAGAAGTTGCAGATAACTTCTTTTTTTTCAAGATGTTTTCTTCATTTGGCCAAATATTGCAGCGTACATCTTCTAACGTATTTGACTTTAGTTAAATCTAAGTGTTGTAGACTTTGTTATGTGATGTCATTATATTGGGCTTTCTGCCTTATCTAAACGATTAACAAATTATAATATAGATGATAAGATATTGTGGCATTTACGATTGTGAAATTGCTCTACATTGTTCACAACAAGTAAAAACAAGTGGAAATGGGTAGCGGACAGTCGTATCCTGGATTAACTGAAGATGTATTAGAAGACTATACGAATTTGACGTTTTTGACTAAAGGAGAAATAATGCAGTAAGTTAATAAATTTTGTTAACTTTAGAAATCTATTCTAAACTAATTCATTCGCGTAAAAATAATTATGTTATTAAATCGAAACTACGTTTAACCTCAATTAATTGTGGACTTCTTTTTAAAATTATAATTAGTTATTTAGTCTATATCTATATTATACTCTTAAGTAAGTTAGTAATCAAGTTAAATTACCTCCGTTAGGTTTTATCATTTTTACTTAATTGCCATAGAAATACTTAATTGTATGTAGCGTAGATAATACTCTGAATTTTTTTCTATTTGCCAGTAAAATTTTCGCCAAAATTAGTTCAGCCGTTTCGGAGTTCTGCTCGGATAAATCAAAAGCGACTATCAAAAATAGTTTATTAAATTTAGACTTTGAGAAGACGCTTATGAACTCATCGAGAAGAACCAGCAAGAAACTTGATCTTGTTTTTTGTATCGTACAATTTTTGTAATGCATATACAAGTTCCAATCGTTTTTAGCAGATGTACACAGAGAAGTGTTATTTCCAGAGATCACCATCGTTCATATATTGATCCAACCTATAGCAACCTATAGTAGCCATTTGATAACAAAACCTGCTTGCAAAGTTGCTTGAACTTACTTACTATACGATCAGTAATGTGCCTTGGGTTTTTGTTGTTAAACCTAACACCATTAACTAAAAACTTTTAATGGTGTTACTGACTCTAAAACATGGAATTTGACAATTTGTGACTATATTCGAAACGAAATATATATGAAAATAAATCATCAATCTATTTCGACCGTGTTATATGTTGTTTCAGTTTAATGAAGAAATTTTACTCGATTGACCCTGAAAAACTACAAGCAAACTATCAACATAGATTTAACAAAGAAGAGATCATTAACAAGTTTGGCGTGTTAAAGGTAACAAAAGTATATAGAGTTTTTATCAAATTATACGAAACATCTGGTACAAAACAATCCCAACTACAAGTAAAATAAGAATGGTGCCTTATTTTTAAATTATATAATTATCGTACCTAAATTGAAACCATATGGCAACCAGCTCAAGGCCCCTAAAGTGGCCTAAATTCGGTTTAGGCTGGTGCTTAAAATGCATCGTCGCGAGACTATCTTGGCTAAAGTAATTATAACGTATGTGGTAGTAAAATACATACGTGTACCATTCAAATCTAGAAATATGGCGAACAGTAATTGATCAAAATAAAAAGAAAAGAAACATTCCACTATATGTATACCGACGATATGTACGTGCGTGTGTGAGATTCAGTTTGGTGTGTGTGAAAACTAGTGAGAGCAGTGTTACTATATAGCACTAGCAGCCACAGAGTACTTTATATTATAGGAAACTAGCAGCGTACTTCAGGGCTCCACACCGCGGCACCGAAGGATCGGAGTCAAGGTGTGCTTTAATGAGGTTCTATGCTATGTTCTGTAATAAACCTCGCTGTAATTCGCACTCGCAATGGTGTTGCGAGCCGCAAACTACACAAATTTAAGTTTGAATTAAAAATAACGTAATTTCAAATTAACCACGTATTGATATAATGACAAATGGTTGTCACATGCTCATAGTTTTTCTGATAGGCACGAAATTTAAAATAATTGAAAATAAAGTATAATCGGGGGGGCCAGTTACAAAGACCCGGCGCGGTGGGACGCAGGTTGAGTATAGCTGCAATAGACTATATTTTATTGTCATTAAGTTTTATTATTGGAATATTATATAACGCGGATGATTGTTAACTATATAGAGCTATAACATAAAATAATATTAAATATTATTGATGACCTTTTCGATTGCTAACGGAATACGATTTTATTTATAGGTAAAATTTATATCAATAAAATAACAATAACCAGATATGTACGTTTCGTTATTATTAACTCGTTGGTCAAAATTTAATTACAATACCAGTGACATGTAGGTCAAACAACATTGCAGCTGCCAAAACATAATGATAGGAGCTAAATGATAGGCTTAATAATATAATATATACAACGCGTTATAGACAGCTCATTACTATGCTATCTATGGCTATATATATTGCAATGTTTTCTTATGCTGATAGATTATGGATTTCGAAACGACTTTCAAAGTCTATATCATAATACCTACCCTACGATAGGTGATCCTATATACTACTGTAAATTCCCAATAAATATTTGAAGCGTTGGCGAACTAAAAAGGGTAATGCAATGATTTCAACGATAACGATACTTGATAGTGTGTGGATATCACATCGATCGATAGTAGTTTCGAAACCCTGTGATCAAGTAAGAGGTTTTGGTGAAGGAATACTTCGTGACGGAACTATAGCATGATGATAGGCTACTAAGCCCTCCTGGCTAGGTACCATCCTTAAGTTAATCCTCTAATCTTGTACCAAGCGTTGATGCGTTCCGACACCTGTACTTTTTTTTTAACTTTGTTTTTGGCAACCAATATTTTAGATTATTACTGCCATTGTTGAGTAGTTAATAGTATTACAAGTTCTTCTTCTATTTTATGTTTGGCAACCATTCTTCTAGTAGACTATTACCGCCATTGTCAAGTGAGTATCGATATATTACAAGTTTCTTCATATAATTTCAATGAACTAACAAAATGGTGGCCATCTTGTTAGAACTGTCCTGGGAGTTTTTGTGGCAAGTCAGAATCCATGATCCGTGGTATTATTTTCGATCCACTTCACTTGTGCACAATAAACAAACTATATTACGTAAAACACCACCAACATTACACAATATAGAGCCAAATAACACAAGATTATAGATAAAATATAGAGAGCACTACATGGCATTCCAAGATCCCGCCAAAAACTCCGACACCTGTACTTGAGAGCTAATCCCCTCTAGGTTTACCAACAATACAGGTTAGACGTGTTTACCGTTTTAGACCACATTGTCACTTAATTAATGTAATCAATCTTAGCGGTAATTGAGACTGCTTCTTTAGTTTTTACCCTATGGATTACCCTGCTTTAAGATATTTTTTTTTCTAAAATAAAACTAGCTTACGTTACTCCTTATAACGTCAGCTATCTGTCTGTCTGCTAAAATCAGTGCAACCGAAACAAATAGATTTTTTTTTTGCTATAAATATGTCCGAGTCATCGGTGATGGCCGCTCTGAATATAGCTTTAAGTTCAGTCTTGCGCATAGTACAGTCAATAGGTTAACGCAAAACAAAATCAGAATATTATTATTATAGGAATTTAATATTTACGTTTATTAATCTTTAACTTGTCTCAATATTATACGTACAACATAACAGGTTTTAATAAATTATGCTTCAAGTATATATTTGCAAGAAAATGTAGCAGTATAATATATAACTGCCACTTTCAGAAGTTTCTGTATGTGAAATGAAAGTTTGATTCCGATTGTGTCGTCTTGTAAACGGTTTGACAGCTGGTTTACGAAAACCTGTTTATATGAATTGAGCAGACATATACCTACATACAAGATATATATATATAGAATATTTGCAAAGAATTAGAGATAAAAACGAACAAACAATAAAAATTAAATCTAGGGTAATTAAATACCAGTAAAAACTAGAAATGAGCGAGCTGAATAATAAAGCTAAATATTAACTAAATATTAAAGCTAAAATATTAACAGTACGCCACATCATGTATTTGTTAGTTATTATTAAATCCAAATAACATTTAATCATCTGGTTTGTGAATTTTGGGTGATCGCTTACTTTAATTGAATGATCGCCTTTATGCAGAATTTATTCCTATTTATCAAATATATCTAGTAGCATATATTGTGCAGATATTATGCGTGTTACATTACCGTTATTGTGAATAAAATACATTCATAATAAATAAATAATTTGTATTCAAAATAAAATTAACAACGCTCTTTCATAGAAACATCATTTTTCGAAGTGGATTGGTCTTCTAATAATGACAAATATACAAGAAAAAGAAAACAACGAAAATAGCTATAACATGTAATTAACAACAACAAAATTATGCATAACATAACAACATGACTATGCATAACATAAAAAAAAACATAACATAACTTCTGAATGCGACTGTACTGCAACTAGTAATGACAGGACACATGTTTCAACGTTAGTGAAATAGGGGGCGAGGTGCGCGCGCGGGCGAGCTTGCTCCCTTTTACCTCATTACGTCCCTCTGATACCTAAATTTGTGTTCTACGCATCTACTTCAGAGCGGTTAAAGCGTTTGACGCGGACTATACTCTATGACCTTTTCTGTATATCTGACCACTAGTATGCAAACCTTCAAGACGATCGGTTGAGCAGTTAATGCGTAAAAGTGTAAAAGAAAAACAAACTTACATACACATTTATATTATTAGTAAGGATAAGTATTATATTATTACCTTACCCATAAAATATGTGTGTGATATGAAATTTAGGTTACATTTAGGTTTAGTGGCTGTTCTATAGAAAATAACAAATAATATTTGTGTACATAAACTTTATTTTTCAGAGTAACCCCTTCCAAGACCGTATCTTCGAAATATTCTCATCACATCGAGACGACTGTTTCTCGTTCGAGGATTTACTGGATCTTTGCTCAGCTATGAGCGCAGACTGCCCCACTGAAGTGAAAGCAGCTTGGGCTTTTAAGATTTTCGGTAATAGGTATACATTTTTTAAAGAACGGAACATTGATTTTCTCAGATAGGTCGCGAATTGCATGTATCATTCAACAGCCCAAGCCGAGGTGTGCCGTGCACCCTTGAGCTAGTTGTCAAATAAAATCGGCTGAGTGCCTTAAGCGCTCGCCTTAGTAGTCCGGTGAAGCTGTTAAGACCTTGTTAGGTCAATAAAGTAGTCAGTTCGAAAAAAAAAGGAACATTGATGACAGAATAAAGGTTTAACATTCGCAAAATACATGGGTACAACTCAAAAGGAATGATAAGGAAATCTAGAAGTGTATTTTTGGATTTTGGAGTACATATTCTTGATATTGTTTAACTAGCTTTTGCTCGCGAGTTCACTCGTGTTAATTTAGATTTTGAAAATAAAATACAGGCCATGTTATACGCTGATAATGTAGCGTATATGTGAAAGGGTTTTTAAAATCGGTTAATTGTTGAGTTTATTCATTAAACAGACATCAAATCTTTACTCTTTGAAATAGTAATTTAGATATTAGGTATAAACTGTAACTAATCCGTGTCTATTAACCATATAATAGCATTTCTTTATTCTTTTAAGGGACGAATGCTGTGAAGTTGTTGCTCTCTTTACTTAATTTAATTTTATAAAACTTACTTTTGTAAAAATCCTTGTTGCCTCTTATACGTAAACTAGAAAATCGCCCATTACTTGGAACACGTTGATTAAAATATAAAGAACAATACAAAAACTTTTAACCATCGGCCTAAAAGTATCCTCGTACGAGAGAAAAATTTTTAGCATCAAATCTGTACTATTAGGTACCTGCAAACTTTTTCACAGATTTGACTTCTTTATTATTTTAGTATTGATATTTTATACAGTGACACAAAACGCTAGGATCCAGTATAGACTGTTTCGCCATTGCACTAGTTCGCTGGTCTGAAAAAAAAAAACTTTTGTGCAGAAGGTTTTCACAGTGGCTGCTGGTATGACGCTATGCATTTTAGGATTCGTCTTGATGGATCATGCCGATAGATGGTACCGTTGAGTTTTAGAAGGGTACTACTTAACCCTCTTGTTCCCTGAACGAGTTCCCTTACTTTTAGAAAAGAGCTCAGAATCGAGCCTATTGCGACATTCTTGCAAACATGTAATATTTGTTTTTATAAAACAATAAGTTTTATTTTGCTTTAATGAATATAATGTTGCATACAAATCTTATCAAAACCGTTTCCGATAATATAACAATATTATTATTTTGTATTTTAAACGATAATTTTTCTTATCAACACAAAATAGGAACATTTACAATCACTGTTATTAATTTGATTGTTGATAGATTTTTTCTTAAACAACTGCTATATTGATAACGGGTTTTATTTAAGTGACATAGATGTATTTTTTTATATCATAGGAGGCAAACGAACAGGTGGGTCACCTGATTTTAAGTGATCACGACTGTCAACAGACACTTTCAACACCAGAAAAGCGGCAAGTGCGTTGTCACCCCCTGTGTTTGGGAGAGGGAGAGTGGGGAAGGGGGAGGTTATTTTATCCGGCGCTCTCACTGACCGAACGAAACGGAACAATGCAAGCACTGTTACTTCACGTCGGTTTTCTGCGAGAGGATGGTACTACCCCGGGCGAGTCGACCCATTCGTGCTGAAACCAGTAATAGCTTCAGCGTGGCTCTACCTCCTGTTCATGTGGTATATGTATGAGAAACATATACTATGTAGGCCGACATTTTTCCACCCTAATACATATAATTGGAGATATAAGTGCATGAAAATGATATGTCACAATTTTGTAATTTTACAGAGATGCGACCCAAAGTTTGGTTATATCTTTGACTAGCGGGCCCGAAATGCATTCTCCCGCCCTGATAATAAAAACAATTTTGACAAATTATATCTAAAACTTCCTCATGAATTACTTTATCTTCTGGTGAAAATCGCATGAATCCCGTTCAGTAGTTTTTGACTTTAGCAAGAACAGACAGACAGACGTGGGAGAGTACTTAGTTTTATGATTATATGTATCATATGTAGGGGACGATGGGGGAATTGCGGACACAGGGTAAATACGGACTAACATACAAGTATATCTATATAATTCCTTCCCACCGCACCCTACTGCCGTGATCACGGGTTACTTTCCGTCATGTTTAGTGCCGAGCAAGCATTCACGACGGATAGCTGCGCACGATTTTCAAGGTAAATAAAATCAAACATTTTTGTGAATTTTGATCTAATTTTTAGCGTTTACTATTTTGAGTCTTATGTCTATAAAGCAAGTCACAATAAAAAGTGTTTTTTTTTTCTGTTGATTGCCTTGTATATGGAGAATAGATTTCACATTATCTTTAGATTAAAAATTTTGTCAACCTACAAATTATTGTCGCTGTTTTATTTTGTACCTGGTTGGGTTAATTGCGGACAGGCTCCTGGGGAAAATACGGAGGTCCGCAATTACCCCTGAATATTTGATGAAGATTAAACAAATTTATTATACATTTTCAGATGCCTCGAGAATATAATAGAAAAAAAGATCGAACTTACACCATCAAACCTTACAAAAAGCCGCACAAGAAATAAAGGATAAGAAGACGACTTTTTATCAAGCGGAATAAAAGTATGGTATTCCTAGAGTTACACTTTTTGATCAGGTGAAAAAGGGTTTTACCACTATTACAGAAGCTTTTAACCACATAACAAGCATAGATAAGGCTCTAAATGGCTTCAAGTTTGCTGGTATTTACCCAATGGATCTGGATAAATTCATAGACATTTTTGCAAGTTTTGATGATATTATTGTACCAGAAGCTCCATTTGACAACAGAAACACAAATTTAGGTCATTCAAACCAAATAAAGCCTCACAATTAATTTCAAATTATCTGTGATGCAGGTAACGACAGTACTTTAATTCAAACAGGATCTCAAGAAGCATCTCAGCTCTCCAGCAACATCGTTGATTCAAACCAAATAAATTTTGAATTGAAAATTTAAAATGAAATATGCACGTATGATGTAATTAATCATGCTTTACGCCAAAGAATGACATGTTATAGGAGCCAACCTTACTCAGTACCACTTATTGATATAGTAAAGGTGTCAACTCCACGACCTAATCAAAAGAAACGGTTAGTTAAAAAAAAAACATTCTGTAATTTTTACCAGTACTCCGGAAAAAGGTAAACTAGATGAAAAAGAACAAAAGAAAATAGAAAGAATCTGATACAAGAAGAGAAAAATAGTACAAAAACAAACAAAAGAACACAAAAAACATGAATGACTAAAATGTGTAACAAACTTAAGAAGACAATGATGATTATTCTTGTATTTATTATCAGGAAAAGTACTGTGACCGACCCAACGAAGACTGGATTATGTGCTTGAATGTAAGAATTGGGCTCAAAAGAACAACACAGCTGGGACTTCTTCCAAAGGCTAAGTTTGTGATTTTTGTAAATGATGTTGACCATCATCCGTAAATACCCCATGCTGTCCGTAATTAACCCAACACCCGTCCGTAATTACCCCTAGGGCTACTGGTAATTACGGACAGGCAAGGTTTTGTTTTTGATATAAAATTTATAGTAGTTGATTGATCTCGTATTATAAGTAATGTTGATTTTGTAAGTATATAACTTAAGTTTTATAATCAATAAAGTCAGACCGATTATTTCTAATAGTACAGGTTTTGTACGTTATTTCCCTTAAGCGTCCGCAATTCCCCCATCCTCCCCTATAGTGTGGGTACTTTGATTATTGTTATTTCTAAACCTATTTGCACTAACCTTGTAATAACAGATTACACTTATGGACGTAGTAACACTTTTAATGAGGTCATAAAATAATTTAAAAAATGTTGCATATCACTTATCTATTAGTCTTCAATTAAATAGAGACATATTAAAATGTAGTGAAAATCATAATTAGACAAAGATAGACGGCGAAGTTTTCATTTGTTGTTTACGAAACCTTTTTAAAACTCGAATTAGACTATAACCTCGATTCCACATTAGTTGATAGAAGAGAGTCTAGAGAAGGCGAAAGCGCCTGTACTATGTCGCCTCTTATTGTCTCCTGGAAAGCGTGGTTCCGGATTTACGCTTCTGATAAACTAGCTAAATGTAATGCAATGCCTACGTTTAATTTAATATCTTCTCTGACGATATTATTATGTATAATGTCTTTCTTTGCGACAGACATGAACAACGACTGTCAGATAACATCAAACGATATATATGAGATACTGGATCGACTGACATGTAACCCGAATAATCAGCTTGATTACCTGGATAAAGAATCCAAAGAAAAGATAGCAGGAGTTGTAAGTACATAATTAATAATAATATTGTAGCGACACACATACCTACATTGGATATTCAACCGGATCCTGCATATCGCCGAGCTCAGCGGCCGGTAAACCGCGGCTCGCGGGCCGCGTGCAGATCTTTCACTCCTTAGTTACGGCACTTCTACAAAGTGTTTAATGCAAATACTGAATATTATCTATTAACTTTGCTTGTAAGAGACGAATAAATATTTTAGAAACGTAAGACCTATAGAAAAAAGGCAGATTTTTAAAAAGCAATAATAGCACGTCTAACCACTCGAACAAAAAGAGCACTCTTACCTATTACGAAACTGGGCATTTATTAAAAGTTAAATTGTAACTGCATAAGTATAGGAATATATTGACATATAGAATATGTGTATGTAAACGTTTATATTTATGTGTATATGTATTTTTGTGATTGTGTATAGACTTATTTGTCAAATCATATTACTAACAATTTTAGTTTCTAAGTTTGCATATACGGCTTGCTTAGGTGCTTTTTGTAAAACACGCTGTGTAATGTTTTCCTGGCTACCAAGATATACAGACTCTGCCTAGTTTGATAGCCACTGTAAAAGTAAGTGTAAAATGTAAAAAATTTAATAAAAAAAATTGTATTTGAATGATAATTGGCGATGTGGTCAACAAGTGGTAACAAGCTAGGATTAGAGGACTAGTGACAATACAGAACAGCAATTCGCTCCTTCAAACGTAGTAGTTATGAATTTATAAGAAAATTCATGAGCGGACAAACGTCCGACATCGAGACATGATGTCATATAATTGAATAGACATCATTTCACTTTATCTTATGGTAAGTATTATTTGGTCCAATAAACACACTCGTGTACACATATATAAATATTTGTACGTATAAATATGTTCAATAATTTGAATATTTTTTCCAGATATTAGATGAAATGAAGCTGGACAGCAGTGGCAGTATCGGTTTGAGCGAATTTAAAATAATCATGTCAAGACTACCAGAATTCGAGTCGTCATTTTATTTTAGACTTTAATAAAATTGAATATGATATAAATTCATTTATTTACCCTTAAATTTATTGTTACCTCAAATTATATCAATATTATTAAATTTGAAAAATGATGAAAGAAAAACAGAATTCTTATAATATAATTATGGATTTTGCGGTAAGACAATATAAACTTTCTGTTTTGGTACTCCCATACCTGCGTGTATCGGCACGATGTTTTGTCTATGGTCACACTAAATGCAGATGTGGGAAGACATTATCGTTATGCGTTACGAACTATCGGACTGCGTGACGATAGACGCAGCACGATAACTGGGCTGGCGGCTTTTACACACATCAATGGAGTTTAGTGGACGCTAATGTCGTAAGACACAGGTGTGGCAACGTATAATCTGCTCCTGTATCGGAATGTTTTTGACGTTAATTTTAGCGCGACAAGTAGTCGAACCTTCGTTTCGCAAATATCGGAGTAGCATTAAGCTACTCCCTGCGTGTATTGGCACGAAGTTTTCTCTATGGTCACACTAAATGCAGATGTGGGAAGACATTATCGTTATGCGTCACGAACTATAGGGCTGTGTGACAATAGACGAAGCAGGATAACTGGGCTGGCGGTTTTTACACACATCGAAGAAGTTTAGCGGACGGTAACGTCGAGTCATTGAAAAGACACAGGTGTGGCAACGTATAATCACCGCCTTTATCCGAATAATTTTTGACGTCAATGACGAAGCGTGACAAGTAGTCGACGCTTCGTTTCGCAGATATGGGAGTAGCATTAAAATAATGAAATTAAGCTTTTTTTAACCTATTTTTTTATCTAACGAAAGCTTTACAAGCGGCTTTATTAAAACGTCCTGCGAGCGTCCGGTCTGGCAGAGCGGGGATAGGGATTGTTCGTCCTCGACTAACAGGTAACACCACCGGTTGCTTATATTTCACATGGTACATAGGAAAGTCGAGATATGCTCTGTAATTTAAAAGTAAACTATAAATAACAACAAGAAAATTTTAACACAAAATAAAATCGACTATAGATAATTAACCTACTCTAAAAAATGCATCAGAACGTCTTTGACAACTTACCTAGTAGTAGTAGTAACTGTAACATATGTAGGTAGATTTATAGAATCTCATATTTTAGCGTATAATAAGTGGTTTTAAGTTGTCATCATCAAGTCTCTCTGTTTATATACGTCTTGCAGTACAATTGTGTTTCATTGAGCTCCCTAAACTAGATTTTTTTTTTGAACTGACTACGCTATCGACTTAGCAAGGTCTTAATAGCTTCACCGGACCACTAAGGCGAGCGCTTAAGGCACTCACCTCGGCTTGGGCTGTTGCCTGATACATGCAATTCGTAACCTATTCGAGCTAACCTAACTATTCATACATATATGAGTTGTTGAAACATATATGTGTACCAAGCATATCTACCTCAACAACTCTTATATATATTTCGTATCGAATAATTTTCTAAACTATTTCAGTTTGATAAGGGGAAAAAATAAAACCCTTCCACTTGCATGTGTAAGCGTGTATGCATGCACGTGTGTGGAGGTGATACGTGTGATGTTGTCGCAGTGATGTAAGATTTTGTGTCACTGTATCGTGCGAGCAGCGCACTCAAGGGCTCCACGCCGAGCGAACGGACCTAGGCTTGAGCCGCTGCCGAGGGGGGCCTAATCTGGTGTGCGGGAGCGAAATTGATCCCCAGAAACCCCCTAAACTACAACCTTTTGGACATCCGTATATCAGTAACTAGGTAGTGATCTAGTCTTGGATTATCATAAACGTATCAATTTATATACATTTCCTATTTGATCTTCAGTAATTTTCTGGGGTATATTCGAAATTCAAGATAATGCTAGATGCTAATAAAATGAGAGCCGTTTGGAAATATCACCTTTCTACTAATGTCCAAATCACTTTATAAATGATTTAGTACTGAGGTAGCAAACAAAAAAAATACAACCGAAATGCAAACCTCCTTTTTGAAATCGGTTAAAAAGAATAATTTCCATAGACGATGAGCAATATTCCATTTATATAGATTTTAGGTAGGTACAGAAAGATTTAAAATCTAATTTACCTTAATCTGCCGCATTGATTCTTTCAAAATTGTCAATATTTGGAATCTAATTACGGGACTCGTATTGCTACGAGTATATCTATAAGATCACACACCCATAATATAGGATCAAATAATACAAGATTATGAAACTAAATACGTACATATATATTTTGTTACAATACTTACGCAGTCATTTCCTGCGGGCACTGCCATAAATATTCAGGATCCTTGAAGTAAATCAACGGATGATGCGCCTTTGCATAGCCTCGGTAGTAGTCTCTATGACGCTGACTTACCTATATGCGAAAACTTTACTGATAATTAAAAATTCTAAATTTTTGCGGTTATCTATACAAATCAATAAAAGTGTTTGTTTATAATATTAAAATAGCAACATTTTACTAAATGGATATGAAAGTATGTACGGTACTTATAACAATAAACAATTTTTAAAATTTTTGTCTGTTCATTCCGGTAAATATCCAAAAGAGTTGGATCACTTTTGTCGGGATTTGGCGGATAGCTGATATTATAAGGAGTAAATTAGGTTAATATTATTTCAGAAAAAAAACATCGTGTAAATACATATAATAAACCAAAAAGGGTTTCAGTACCACGCGCGACCCACGTGTTTATTTACAGTAACCAATTTTTTGAAGTGAAACTTCTTTATCGGCGTTGGAAAAAATTTACCGTCACATTTTTCCGTTACGCGCCATCTTGTTTGTATTCATGTCTATGATAATAAAATCCCTTTGTTTAAACTTTATCTAATTTAACTTTATTTTTTAATATATTAATGAAATTGTTTGCCATAAAGAAAGAAAGGGTTTTTTTTTTTTTTTTTTTTTAACCAATTTCTGGAAAGTTGCATATAGATCATTTTGCGAAAAATAAGGCCTTAAACAAGTTTCACTTCTTACGTGTGTACACTAGTACACGCACACATTTTTTTTTTTTCTGGTAAATTCCACACCGACGAAGTCGCTAGTACATATATACATACATTGGTAACTAGCACGGAATAAAGCTTGTTTCTTCCGTGGTAATTAGCAATGATGGCGTAGCAATAATATTGAAGCGCACGCGTATGTGACTAATTCTTTTCCCTTTTCCTTCCTTCCTTCCTTCCCTTTCCCTTTTCCCAGTGTATAGAACTATTTCTACAATTTCTTTATGGAACCCTCAAGCTCTGGTTTCCGCAGGCCAGGGTGTGGAACCTTTTTCCTTCTGTCACCTTAATGTTAAGACCTAGGCAACTGACAGATCTTTGGTTA
The DNA here is from genome assembly GCA_036509395.1 of Antheraea yamamai. Classification (NCBI taxonomy): domain Eukaryota; kingdom Metazoa; phylum Arthropoda; class Insecta; order Lepidoptera; family Saturniidae; genus Antheraea; species Antheraea yamamai. The sequence continues at coordinate 6,508,114 of AP028442.1, read as the reverse complement.
AAAACTCTGATTTACTTGTATGACTTTAATAATCAATACTTTCGGCTAATGATGAACAGAAACTAATGGAACATGTTCAAGGAAAGTTTTTGTATTCGAAGAGCAACGGACAAATAGGAAAATACAGAACCAATAAACACTCGAGTTTTTGAAATTGCCAACATTGCGCTATGTAGAAACCTGACTCGCCTTTTCAACAAAAAGAGTTTGTTATTATTTATTACATTTTTCTCAAACCTCATAAAACGTTTCAATTTCACTCTGTCTACCATTGTCGACAAATAGAATATCCATAATCAAATTCACACATTAATTTTGGTACCTCAAATTTATTGACATTGTCAAATATTTCTTCACTTATCTATGGAGTGCTTATGCAAGTGTAGCGTGCTAGCCGTTTATAATGTCTCTGGCTCGTTTGAAAGTTAACGACATATTCGGTGTCAGACACAGATATATTTTTCCTCAATAGACAAGTCCAATTAAAAGTCTCGATTACAAAGTAAGTGTTTAATTTTATCACATATAAAAATATATCTCACCATACATACGTACATCATTATGTACATATAGTCCGAGTCAAATGTTTTGGCCGCTCTGAATATAGCTTTGAATTGGGCTTTGTACATAGTACAATCAAGAAGTGAATACAAAACAAATTCATAATATTAATATAGGACTTTAATATCGACATTTATTAATATTTGTTTCGATATTATACATATAGAATATTTGCAAAAGATTAGATATAAAAATGAACAGATAATAAAAATTGAATCATTACCGATGTAATAAAAAGTAAAAATTAGAAATGGACAATATTAGCCGGACAATAGAATAATAGACAAAGCTAGATTATTAACAGTTCGCCACATCATGTAATTGTCAGTTATAATTAAATCCAAATAACATTTAATCACCTGGTTGGTGAGTTTTGGGTGATCGCGTACTTTAATTGAATGATCCCCTTATGCAGTATTTGTTTCTATCTTGTACCATATATATGTCTATATGTGTTATTGTAAATAAAATACATTCATTGTAAATAAATAATTTGTTAGAAATAACACCCTTCATAGAAACATCATTTTTTGAAGTGGATGGGTCTTCTAATAATAACAAATATAAACTAGAAAAAGTAAAGAACGAAAATAGCAATACCACCGCCAAAATGACCAAAAATATAATATAATTCAGAATACATACAGTGACACACATATATGAATTTCAATTATATTTATTCTTGGAGTCCAGTACAACGCACGTCTTACGCACATGTTTACAGCGAACAACATATTTTTGCTAAATTTCATGTGGACGAAGTAGCGGGTAACAGCTAATCTAAAATACAATAAACTAAATTACTTCTTATAAGGTCAGCTATCTGCCAGTGAAAGTCTCCTGAAAATCGGTGGAACCGTTTTGGAGATAGCACTGCGGGTAAAGCCACGGTTAACAGCTAGTCTAAATTAAAATTACCTAAATTACTTTTTATAAGGTCAGCTATCTGCCAGTGAAAGTAAAAAGTAATTCCAGCAATTTTAGTTTATACTAGCTGTTAACCGTGGTTTTGCCCGCAGTGCTATCTCCAAAATGGTTTGACCGATCTTCACAAGACTTTCACTGGCAGATAGCTGATCTTATAAAAAGTAATTTAGGTAATTTTAATTTATACTAGCTGTTAACCGTGGCTTCGCCCGCAGTACTATCCCCAAAACGGTTCGATCGTTTTTTACGGGACTTTCACTAGCAGATAGCGGACATTATAAAAAGTCACTTAATCTATTTTAATTTAGACTAGCTGTTAACCGTGGCTTCGCCCGCAGTGCTATGTCTAAAACGGTTTGACCAATAATCACGGGACTTTCACTGGCAGATAACTGGCCTTATAGGAAGTAATTTAAGTTATTTTTTTTTAGACTTGCTGTTACCCGCGACTTCGACCGCATGAAATTTAGCAAAAGTATGTTGTTCACTGTAAACATGTGCGTTGTACTGGACTCCAAGAATAAATATAATTGAAATTCATATGTCTGTATCTATGTATGTAATTTGAATTATATTGTCTTTTCGGTCATTTTGATTTACTTACCGCGCTTTCGTCTACATAACTCAGCAATCATAGTAACATATAAGAATATTGTATCCAAGTCAATGAGCACTATTTTAATTGTCGAATATTAAAAACTGCTTAGACAGATATAAAGTTTTATATATTGAATTAATTTAATGCAAGATTTCAAGACGTCAGTCAGCTCATTCATTGTTTTTGATCAACATTGTAATTATTACAAAATTACTGTAGATATAAGGGATTTTTGTATTAATAATATATAATAAGTTCATAAACGTATTAATTATTGACAATATGGGCATATTATATATTCTAATAACATCTTTAAGTCATTGTTTCATTAGTTCTTTATACTGTGTAAGTGAGCACTGAGGAAGCTATATGGAGGGTTAAGTTTCCAAATATGCTGCTAATGATAAACCTCAATTGACACACTGTTAGGATTTATATATCTAATGTATACGTTACATGTCACTGTAGGTGGCGTGTGTGTCATACTTACAATTGTTTTTAAAGAGCATTTCATTGGTTTTCACAAGATTTTCATGTGGTTTTCACCGGTGGATAGACTGATTGATGAGGAACGTTTTAGTATATAATTTGTCGACGATTTTTTTTATAATCAGGGCGGGACAACGTCTGCCGGGCCCGCTAGTAATTTATATTTGTTTTGTCACGTAAAAACTGTGATTGAAATTTTATTCTAATTTGTCTATGTAATTGTTATTCTAAGTATTTATTTTATTTTTATTTTATTTTGATTTCTTAGGGAAACTTACAGCTAGACAAAAGAAAATACATTACATGCTTAAACATAAACGATGGCCATTTACAAGTTTCCGCATCTATAAGAAAATTTTCATTTTCCTTAAAGAAGTATGATCCGAATAAGGAAATTAAGATTCAAAAAAGCTGGAATTAAGAGCGCATTTGAGTTTCTGAACACTTGTGTTAAATAGATCTACGTTCATATCACTAACTAATTTGTTAACACTGTTACCAACTCTAATTATGTACGAATTTTGCCTGTAGGTCGCCTTAACAACTGGGTTATAAAGTATATTCTGATTTCTGCTAGGCACAGCTGGTACACGCAAGTTAATCTTACTCAGTAGTTCCGAACAATCAATTTTACCAGTGATAATACAAAGAAGATATACTAAATCAGCTATTTTTCTGCGCTCATATAATGGAAGTATATGAAATTTTTTACAGCGTAATGTGTAATTTGATAAATATGTTTTAGATTTAAACTGTAGGTGACGAAGAAATCTTTTTTGAATTTGTTCAATGCGAGCATTATATATGCTGTAAGAGGGATTCCAAATTTGAGATGCATATTCCAGCTGAGATCGTACAAAAGAGCAGTAGATTATTTTAAGGGTTTTAACGTGTTTGAACTCATTCCATAATCTGAGCACAAAACCTAGTGCTTTTGAGGCTTTTTTTACAATACTATCAACGTGCTTGTCAAATATTAGCTTGGAATCAAATATAACACCCAAGTCTTTGACTTTGTTAATTCGTGTTAATGTTGTATTTTGAACTTTATAATTGAATAAAATTGGAGTAGGTTTTCTGGAGAACGAGATTACATGACATTTATCTATATTTAAGTACAATTTATTAATATGACAGTAATATTGAAATTTATTTAAATCATCCTGAATGGAAACGGCGTCCGAAATTGTTGTAACAGGACGAAGAATTTTAAGGTCATCGGCATACAGAAGAATTTTGCAATTAATAAAACAAGAAGAAATATCATTGATGAAAATGTTAAAGAGAAGAGGACCTAACAAAGATCCCTGTGGAACTCCTGACGGAATCTGCATCGGGACGGATGTATAACCATTTAAAACTATAGTTTGACATCTGTTATCAATGTAAGATGAAAACCATCTGAACAAATTACCTCGAATTCCCATCATCTTTAGCTTATGAAGCAAGATTTGGTGATCAATCCTGTCAAATGCTTTACTGAAGTCAGTGTAAATAACATCTACTTGACCAGGCTGCGACATGTGGTGAGTAATGTAATCACTGGACAAGATTAAATTTGAAATAGTAGATCTTCCCTTTAGAAAACCATGTTGTTGATCGCACAGCGAGTGTTTAATAGAGTAAAAGAGTTGACTGTAAATTATTTTTTCTAATACTTTAGCAAAAATACAAAGTTTAGAAATGGGTCTATAGTTGTTGATTATATCTTTAGGACCCGTCTTATGAATAGGAGTAACCAACGCAGATTTCCAGATATGAGGCATTATCCCTTCATTGAGAGATCGCTCGTATAATAGAGAAAGTGGAGTACAGATGCTAGCTGCACATTTGACTACAAGAATGGGAGGTATGTTATCGGGACCAGCCGATTTGTTCAAGTCAAGGGATTCCAAAAGTTTTAACACTTCAGAACAGACAATTCTAATAGAACCTATATTGGACGAAGGTTCGTAATTTGGTATTATATCATCTACAACAGATGAGAAGGTCTGTGTATTGGGTAAAAAATTAGAGTGAAAATAGTCGGCGAACATGTTACATATGACTTCACCACATGAAGAGGATATCTGTCCGTATTTGAGGACAGATGGATAGGCATTACATTGATTTTTATTCTTAACGTAAGACCAGAACGCTTTGGGTGATTTAGAGATATTATTTTCAATTTGAGTGATATAACTGTCAAACATATCCCTTTCCATACGTTTAGCTCGTTCCCTTAAAATTACAAATGAATTGTGATCAGAAATATTTTTATATTTTTTAAATTTCATGAAAAATTTATTTTTTTCTTTCAAAAGTTTAATGAGAGATGATCTGTACCAGAGTGGATATTTTTTTTTTGGAAATACAACCTTTTTTGGAATAAATTTATCTCGTAAGTTAGATAGAGTGTTGTAGAAAAATGAAATAGCCTGTTCTATAGACTTGGAGTTGAATTCTTGTAACCAATCAATTAGTTTTAATTCCACTGAAATAGAGTCAAAGTCACCTAAGTTATAAATAAATTTTGTATACGGGCGTAATGGCAAGGAATGAAGTTCCATGAAATTAGCAGTGATAAGTAACGAATTGTGATGAGGATCTTCTGGAACCAATGGTTCAGTACAATTTGTAATAGAGAGGTCGCTATTCGAGAAGACTAAATCTAAAATACGGTTATTGATGTTAATAACAGAGTTATATTGAAGCAAGTGACATGTGGTGATGTTATCAAAAAGATTTGTTTGCGTAATACCATGAACGTTAGAAGGATAAAAAGATACACCGTCATCTGCCAAGGACCAGGTTAAGTTCGGTAGATTGAAGTCTCCTAAAATTATAAACTTATCAAGAGGATTCTGGAGCACGATGTGGATCAAATTTTCAGAGAAATATGCTAGTTGAGTTGCCATTGAGTTACCTAAATTTTGGTTACAAATATACACTACACATAGATGTATTTTGTATGTAACTTTAGGTTTCTTGTTATGAGAGGTTATAGTCAACCAAAGATCTTCCGCTGAAGAGAACCACTCGGAGCGAAGAGTAGCAGTAAGCTCACGACGGACTGCTATTAAGACTCCACCGCCTAACGACTGATTAGTGTTCAAATAGTTTCGATCTCTCCGCCAAATTATGTAGCGATCATCAAACAATTCACTATTAGAAATTGAATCAGTCAACCATGTTTCAGTCAAACATATAACATCGTATGAGTTTAAACAAATATTTCTAAGAAAAATAGCTGTTTTTGTACGAAGTCCACGTACATTTTGATAAAAAATAGTAATCATTTTGGCCGTGAATATTTCCATAAGAACTGATTAGAAATACTGAGTAAGAATAATTGCAAAGTAACAATAATAAAATGAAAAATTAACATTAAAGTTAGCACATAAAAACCACAGTACAAGTAAATCGCAAATAATATAGGGTATGACATAAAAAGCAATAAAGAGAAACCCTCCGAGCTCAAGTAGCAAGTAAACAAAGGTGAAGGTGACCCCTCATTAACGTGGACAATAGCATGATTAACTATTCCAGCGATACTCAAACTTTGCCGGCTAGCAACAGTATTTGAACAGATATTAAAATAATAGGCTATGTAAAAATATATAAAAGACGAAATGTAACAAAATAGTTTTAGCTGATTATTTTCGTGAGATCTGCTTCCGATTTGATGGTATGTACAGGAGCACTGGAGTTTTTTCGTAAAAAAATTTTACATCCTTTTACCCAAACAAATGCATAACTCCTTTCTTTCGCCAATAATTTGGTTTTGTTGAGAAGGATCTTATTCTGGATAGTCAAGTGATCATTTATGTAAACCCTGTGATCACCCAGAAGTCCAAGGTCCTTAGGAGTAATAGATTTGTGTTTTTTTGCTGCAGCTATGAAGTCATCCTTAAGATACCGGTTATGCATCGAAACGATGATAGATTTATGTTTACTATCATTACGCATCTGTACTCTTGAGACATAATTGATTTGTTCTTTGGATATTTTCATACCAATGCAATCACTGATTTTAGATATGATTGTGAACAAGTTTTCAGAGTTATTCACATATCTACTGCTTTATGTTGGAATATTTAACGCTCTTGATAAAATATTATAATTGCAATGGAATATACACCAATAACCACTTTGACCCGATTTTTTTCAAGTCATACACTATTTTATCTTGGTTGGTCAAAGACGTAGATATATTTTTTATTTTCTACCAAAAGTATAGATATGATGAATTCGTATATCTCTACTTGACCTCTTTCAAGTTTTATGCTGTGAAAACAGCCTATATCCTTATCCAATATCAACCTATCTCTATACTAAACTTCATCAAAATTGTTTCAGTGGTTAAGACGTGAAAATGTAACAGTTACTTTCACATTTATGTATAACATTAGTATGGATGTATAACATTTCAGCAATATGGTGGTATTTTGCGTAATATAATGTTTTTTAATGGAAATAGGAACTAACACTTTCTTTGTAAGATAGTTTGATTATCGTCAATAAAGAGAATTGGTTATGAAAATGAAAAACAGAACACTAAGCTCTCTTACTTCCAAAACTCCTAGCGCGACTTACTGTAACGAAGTCCGTCAAACCTTTTGGAATAAATATAAATAACCGAACATTACTTATTAGCTACATGAAAAATTCGAGATACGAGGTGCCCCTTCGACTACGAGGCTGTAGGCACTGACACAGGTTGCGTCGTCCGCAATTACACTGCGCGCAACTTCTGGAAGTTGGTACCTAGACTCCCGAAGCAAGTGGTACTTACAAATAGTATTATTGAGTTTTTTCGGTTACTGTATTGCTTTGTTTTTGATTATACATATAATATATTTTATAAATTGTGTATTACACATCGATCTATCATTATTTACCGGGTTTTATGTAAAAAATAAATAAATTTAGTTTTTTTTCACGATATTCGACTGTTATCTAAGTGCTACATAATTGAACATTACGACATATTGAGTTATTATTGCATACATACATATTGAATTGAATGATTATTGCCTGTGAACGTTGAAACACGTCGTACCCAACTGTGGTCACGTACAACGTACCCGATGTTGGTGCGGGCAATATGAAAGCCGAGTTATTGACAATTACATAAAGTAATAAATTTGTCGAAGTTTTTAGTGTTAGAGCAGCTTCGAATATTCGTCTTTTATTATATCGAACGCCTTTTATTTTTTACATACATTCTTATTTTACAATATGTCGAAATGTATGTTGGTTTATTTGAAATCTATAAACTGAAAAACCGTTGGATCGAACACCATTAAAATTGGCACAGGTAAGTGCCTTTCTCAAAACGTTTTATCCTTTTTCACTATAATTCGCCAATAGATAACGCTGCAGCACGTCAATCTCTGTATCGTTGAGCCGATTTACATAAATATTAATGTGTGTTGTAGACAGGTGTGTGTAGATATTTTAACACAGAGAAAATTTACACAATATAATTGCTGCTAAAATATATAATTAATAGTTAATTACAAAAAATAATAAAAAAAACGCATGTAAAACCGTGGGTGGACACAATATATATTATTTTATGAATTTGAATCCATTATATGTATGTATATTTATAGAATACATATAACGTGTAAGCAATTAACAAAGCAAGAAGCAACGTTTTACAACTAAATGCAACAAAGATAATTAAACATTATATATGTTAACGAACATCATTATAATTTAATATCACATAAAATTACTTTTCCCACATTTATCTTACAAAAGCTTTGCAAGATAGCTTGTTGAAACGGCCACGTAAAGAGCGATCTGGTAATTGAGGAAGTCCAGAAGTGCGTTCACTTGTGGGTGACAATATAGTAGGCTGTTTGTATCTTACATAATACGGCGGGAAACTTAAATAAATACTACAAAAGAAAGATATGTTAAATAAGTAACAATAAACTCAGCTATTTATAAAATAAAGTAAATGATCAACTTACGGAGACATTTCTTGTGGACATTGCCACATATATTCTGGTTCATCAAAATATGTTAGAGGGTGAACATTTTTGGGATAACCCCTGTAATAATCTCGATGCTTTTGGCAAGCCTAAAAAATGTTAAGGGGTTTTATTAGATTATTACGTATTCGAGACAGACATACTTAATAAATTCAATTAAAACAGACCGAGTAGAAAGTTTCTATTTCTTCTTGTCGTAAAACATCCACAAATAAAACAAACTTAATCATTTCGATGACACTTTTCTATAAAATTTCAAAAGTGACAGTGCACAATTTGACTCCATCGTTGACAGTATATGTATGCAATCGAATATTATAGGTCAGTGCTTAAACATAATTATTGACTGTATCAATGAATCCAAAATTTTTACTTAATAGACATGTATGTAGTGTTCCATTATTTTTATAATATTTTTTAAAGTGTTACGCATACACCATGGTCAGTAGTGCTGCCACTCCTTCAAGTTAATAAAAAGCGAATTATACAATAAATGTAGCATGTATTGTGGAATATGAAATGGACAAAGTTGAAGCTAAGGTTAGCTAGAGATATTGTATACTTTTCAGCACCATAAAATAAAATATAAATACCTTTTTTTTACGAAAATCTATTTAAAATTATATAAATATTATCACACTTACTGTAGTCATTTCTATTTCTCATATTTTTAGCGAAGAAACTTTGAAAATAACACTTATATTCCTAGTGCTATTCTAGAGATAAGTTTCTTCTTTATATAATTATATTATTTGTTGGTAAAGTCGAAACTGGAAGCTGCCAAGGTGCCAACACTATATTTAGTCTGTATCAGCTGTCAAATGTCAAAACATTCGTAATTTTTGTTTCTATTTTTATAATAATATAAAAATATTTATTTATTATCGACATAGATTTTATACCGGTCTTTATAACAAATGAAAATACATACACATGCGCAAATATTACATCGGATAATGATACATAACACAATTTATTTGTAGCCCATCGTTATTTTGGATAGTATACGTACTATTTTTGTCTGCTCTACATTCAGTGTATTGAAATAAATTTTGACACCCAGGAGAAGAATGTTCCTGTATGGTGAGTTCATTAGACTTTATTTTGTTTCCTGAACACGTTCTAGTTCTAGTGTTAGGTTATACTACGTTACGCTTTTTCTCCTTCACGTATGGCGTGGGAGAGATGGAAATCATTATTTTTACGATACTGTGTAGCAACATTGTTGATCATTTATGTACATTGAAAGTAGTGAAAATTATATCTTACCGGGCTATTATTTAACTGAGAATTCATTATCTTAATTAATTATATTTGGTGCTTGTATTTACATTACGATCCTGTTTACCATATACACTGCTGTCTATACGCTAATCTAACCATTGAAGGCATTATTAGTTATAATTGTACATGGTTATGTTTGTAATTCCTTATATTTATTAATAAACAATCAGTGAATTAAACTACAGTTTGATGCTACTTTTAATATATTTTGGATGGTACAATTAATTTATCTTCAGTTTTACTAGTTCTTTTTGTGTGTTGATCTAATGAGAAAATAATAATAGATAAATATACAACTCCATAATATGGTTTAAGGGATGTACATAAAATTATACCCAGTACTGAAAAATATAATAATAAAATAAATATCAAAAATCTGGTATCAATTTTAAATATAATCTATTTTCCAAATTGTCATTGTAATACTTTATTTGATTTACTTGATTTAAATCCAAATGTCATTGATGGTTATTCTGTAAAAAGGATTGAATTGAGATACAGTAAAATTTGATGTGAACTTATTTCATACCAGTTGACCCATGCCCACTTTGTTGGGCCGTAAACATTTATACTTGTGATGAAATTATGAGTGTGATTCAGTTTGTACTGAGTGCTATGTATTTTGATAAGAATTCATAATTGTTGTTGATAATATGACCAATAAACATCACTTAATGATTTAAATTATTTTTTTAATATGAAAAACTACTTTTTGTGACTTAAATATAAAAGTTAGACATATGCTGCTGATGACTTTTTTGTAGGCATTATCAAGCTCTACAACTTTTCTCTAGACCTCAATCATATATCTTGCATCGTTAAGGCAACATTCATCAGAAACCTCTTTGTTCGACTATTTTTTCTTTGACTTACTTTGCAAAACCAACTACCACAGAAAAGTCTTCCTATTTTTCAGGTTAATATATATCCTATAGGACTCATAAATAACGTGGTTTTCTATTGGTAAAAGAAACTTCAAAATTTGGTTTAGTAGACCCAGATATTACCCCCTACAACCTCACAAACTTTACCTCTTTATAAGCTCTGATAATAAAAAAACATTGACAAATTATATACCAAAACTTTCCCAATTAATCGATTTATCTACTGGTGAGAACTGCATGTAAATCCGTTCAGTAGTTTTTGAGTTTATTGTGAACAGACAGACAGACGGATGCGGTTGATGACTTTGTTTTATACTATGTAATGATTTCTTCTGTACGTGAGTATGTCACTGAACTCCTCCTAAACGGCTGGACCGATATTGATGAAATTTTGTGTCCGTGTTCCAGTGGATCCGAGAATGGTTTAGATTCACAATTGCACCCAGTAGGTGGCGCTGTGGTTAAATTCTAGATTTTTTTTTATTATCAAGGCAGGACAACGTCCACCTGGCCCGCTAGTATTAGTATAGATAATTTGCATATAAATGTTACTCTTTCAGATACAAAAGAAACTGAATTTATTAATGAAATGTGAATTGCAATTGTATGTTTAAGTTATCAACATGATATCAGTTAAATAGATAAAGTTTTGTGATACAGAGTATCATTTCAAATTAACCATATGTGTACTTGTTATCATTTATTTTTATCAACTTATATAGAATATATTTGTAATTGTAAGATATTTTTATGGCAGATAGTTATTACTAAGCAAGTAATTATTATTCTTTAATATTTTTCTTGTAGTAACAATTTTTACACTATGATTATAGACTATATTAATCTCATTTATCCTCATTAGTTTCCAAACTTAAAATTAACATCAATTACTTGGTCATTACTTATCAGTAATCTATATAAATAATAATCAATTACTAATTGTAAGGCTAAAAGATCCCATCAGACTTCATAACTATATAATAATAATTATAAATACAGTGCTACAAATAATCCCAAGGAGGGTTGATGTCAGGCAGGCGGCCGATCGTAAAAATTAAGCCAAATCATATACCACAACATGACAAACATGTTGTACTGACCCTACTTATGTGGTATAAGGGTAAGAAGAAGAATCGATTACCAAATGTATGTAAGTGTATGACTTGGGCTAATTCTTGTTCATTGTTGTATTCTCAATGGTCCAGACAAGGTTTGTATGACAGAGAATGTTTGAAAACATATAGAAAAGTAAATAAATCTGTTATAACAGTATTGAAGGGACTACTCATATTTAGTCGTAGAAACCGATAGTCGTAACAACCCGTGATGTTTTCGTAATACGGTATTCAGTCGGGACCCTTGGTCTGGGTCAAGTTATAAGGACATGGAAGGGACTACGCATATTTAGCTGTAAAATCTGGTAGTCGTGACAACCGGTGATATTTTCGAGATACTGCATTTAGCGTTTGCGTTCGCCGGATTGCGAATTTAAGCGCCATGTCAAGCGGGTTTTAATGTCAAAAGGCTATTATAGAGTGGATTAATATGTGAAAGATGGTGATATCTGGAATTAACTCATCTCGTGCATCCATTAACAACGTTTGTGACATTTACCTAATATATTCTAAATATTATATTTTGTTAAAAAGATAAACCAGATCGAGTTTCTTGCCCGTTCTTCTCGATGACTGGGTTGTTTTCCGAACTGGTGGTAGTTTTGACGTTCATAAGTGCCTTCTTAGGGCCTAAATTGAATAAAGTGTTTTTGATTTTGAGCCGGAACCTTTGTTCTGCGTCAATATAACTGGTATGGTGTTCTAAATGATGTTGCCATAAACAGTTTTGACTGTAATTTGAGTTCAAAAAATGTTATATAAAAAGAGAAAAACAGAACTACAAATTATTTATTAACATCATATATAGATATGATTTTGTTTAATTACATAGTCATACTCTTAAAGGAAAATCTGGTGTGATTTTCTACATTAGTATGTCTGTACAAAGCCAAGGAGGGCAACTTGTACAATATATGTGAATGTTATTAAAGTTAATTATCTGATAGTGTAAGTTGGTAAGCTAGTGATTCATTTTTTTTTCTAACTGGATACACTGTTAGAGCCTGTCCAGATGAAGCGATTTACGCGCGAGTCGACTCGCGCGCTTCAAAATATATTGCGTTCAGATACCACGTTTTACGCGCGTTTCTACTCTAGGAAACGTCGCATACGTCGTACGGATAGACGATTGACAACTATGTCGACTCGCCACTGACTCGCGCGTAGTACTGGACGCAGCAATGGGGCCTGAGTACATTGAGGCGCGCGGCGCTCGCGCGTCCGACGCGCGAGTCGAAAGTCTCGCTCATTGCACGCGTTTTACGCGCGAGTTAGGAAACACGCCGCACCATCTATCTGGACGGGATATATGTAGCTCTAGTATCTTGAGTACGCGCGAGTGTCTACGCGCGAGTCGAGTCGACTCGCTCGTCAAACGCCTCATCTGGGCAGACTCACCAGGCTTACAGTTTCACCGGACTACAAGAGTGATTCAGTATAAGAAGTAGATATCTACTTAGTTACCATTGAAGAATCCATGTAATAAGTGGGTTTAAATGATGTTTCTGCTGTATTCGCATTTCTTTTGAACATTAACCTTATTTGCCACAGTGATATTATAACTGCACTATTAAGTCTTGTCAAAAAAAAAATAGCAGAAATTTTAGGATACAATTACTTGTCAGTTAAAATCCAATCTATATTATTTAGTTTGATCCTGACAAGGCCTTTAATAAACAATCAAAAATTATATATTTCATATGAGAAGATATAATTTTTTTTAAATTGATATTAAACCATTGGTGTTGTGAATAGCCTTGGAAGTTTTAATATTTGACCTCAAAACACCTCACAGTACATCGTTACGTAAAGCTATAAAAATTCCAACACCAATATTAATAGGATTTCAAAGAATATTTTATACATATGTGGAAATCTCCACTATGTGAATTTGGAGTTATGATAGGTATATAATTCAGAATCACATGCACATTTATATAAATATCAAGTAAAATATCTCTTAGTTTATTGGTTTGGATCTTATATATGATATAGAAGCAAGGAGGATGTTATTGTAAAAAATACTTCAAGTCAATTTTCATTTAACAAAGAAAAAATATTATGGCTTGTTATATTATGGGTTAAAAACAAAGGTTAAAAACTGAGAATATTATGCCAATTTCATTAGTTACTTTCAGGGAAATATCAGTAAAAAAATCAGTAAATGTATAATAATATAAACAAAAAAAAATTGAAAATAAAAAAGTGCACAATTTTTTGTCTATGGACTGTACAAATTCAACAGTTTTTCAGATTATCGGTATGATAAGATGGATTAACTTTAATAATCATTTTTACCTATATTTAATTTAAAACTATAAAGTACATCAGTAATGAGACCCTAAGTAATTAAAAATTATTTAATGAAGAAATATTAACAGGTAGGTGCTGGTAGGCTGTAAATTTACATTTACATGTTTTTATATGAAAATAAAGAAAAAAATACGAATTTAGGTGGAGAGTATTAAAAAATTAGACCTCAACAACAGCGCTACCCATTGGGACAAAGTATAACTAAGAAATGACATTACAAGTTTCTTGCAATCATTTTAATGTTCTAATAAGATTCTGACCCTCTTGTTAGAACTTTCCAGGGAGTTTTTGTGGCAAGATAGAACTCGACTTGTGCACATAACTATATTACGTAAAACACCACCAATATTACAATATATAGTATAAAATACGCAGAACATTATGAATAAAATATAAAATTAATTCCATGACATTTTCCAAGTCCCTCCAAAAAACTCCCCTATTTATTATTTAATAGTGGGCCCGGCGGACGTTTTTCCGCGCTGATAGTAAAAAAGATCTTGACAAATTATATACCTAAACCTTCCTCATGAATCATTATCTACTGGTGAAAACCGCATGAAAATCCGTTCAGTAGTTTTTGAGTTCATCATGAACAGACTGACAGACAGACGTGGCAGAGGACTTTTTTATAATATGTAGTGATATATGGACTCTTTTAAAGACATTAAACTTTCACTAAAAATATTATATCATTATTTTAAATCAAAACCTCATCAAATAAAAGTAGTTAATTTTAATTTATGAATATATTTTTGCTTATTTCTATATAACAAGATTGAATCCCATAGAATAGAATAGAATCACTTAGGATTCGGGAATTCACTTTCGTTTTAACACCAATAATGACTGGTTCATTCTATTTAAATTTATTCTGTTTCGTGCATGTTAATCACAATTCATAATTGTAAGTACATATTATTTGACCCTGATGAAGCGTAACGTAATCCTCCTAATGATGCAACATTGTTATATGTAAACACTGCATGTGACTCACAATTGTTGATAGTCTCATTGTTATGTGTTGTTCTCTTTGATGATCTCTTTGTTTGATAATAACAATTTATGTTGTCTTGAATACCTTTTTATTTATATAATATTTTATTTTAATGTCAAGTTTTGTTGACAAATTTTACACATTGCACCCACATGGCTTGGAATGTTCATAACCACATTTTATTCCATTTTATCAGCTTATTCCCTTCAAGTCGGTCTCTGTTTTTTCTGGTGAAGAACTGAAGAAGTTTTTGCACATTTATTCTTTTTATTGTTAAGACATTTTATAAAAATATATAATCTAACTATTTATCTTTATATATCATAAAAATAAACTAGTAAAGAACTGTATTTTGGATTGCTGTCCATAGCTTTGATTGAGTTTAAAAGAGTATCTATATGTAACAAATTATATATTACAAATTCTTTGGTATATGTTGCCTAAAAAAAACTAAGCATATATTATTTTTCCTTACAGCTGATTCTGAAAAGGTGTCATTGTCATGGTAATAATGACGTGCACGGTAGGCATGGGCGACGCGGTACTCCGAGAGCGATTGCCAGCCCTCTGGAGGCGTATTGAGGATGCACATTACAGCTACCTCGAAACAGAGGATAGTCCAGAGAAGTTTGAACAGAAAAAGAAGTTAGAAGGTATAGTTTAGATTTTTTTCTTATACAATTGCACACAAATGCATCTGTAAAGTTTAGTCTTGCATTTCGTGTATCTCCTAACATCGAATGGACTATATACTATTACAAAAAGTATAAACCTGTATACTTACTAAAATCCATGCAGGTTATACTCCATTGTTAGATCCAATGTATAATAATAACATACAGTTTATATTTTCCTTGTAATGTAGAAGAAAATCTTGTAAACCGTAGTCCAAGCTATACAAAATAGAAAATGTATCTATTTGAAAATTCAACAATGTGGATATGTTTTTATAATATAATATACAATAGGTAGCAATCAAAATCAATATAAAAGTGGTAAACAATAATTACTATACAAAGAGACGTAAATACTTACATAGTTAACTGACCTTTCAATGTGTTTGTGTGGGTATGTGCTTTCTTGTGTGCGTGTGTGCGAGTGTGTACGTGCTTATATATTGTAAATGTATTTTATTTATGTGTTACCACTATGTAATTACACTATTTCATATGTTGATGCACTGGAGAAGGTAACAAAAGAAGTCTCTCAAAATAATATGAATGTTATTTGAATTTAATTAGGCACTTATGCTTGACAAATAATTCTTCAGTATGCCTCAACCATTGTAAAGTTGCATAACAAGATAATATTATAGCTATAAAATAACATACTGCAATTCTATAACATAATGCTGTATGAAACAGATCAATCAAAATCTTTGTCTCTGTCAAATATGTTCTATTTATTTTCTTTATTTGTCATCATTGTCACACTATTTAATGACTATGTAAATAAAGAGAGTTGCTAAATTAATTATAGTAATAAATTTATTTTGCAGATCATGTAATAGAGTACCTTTCGTTAGTGCCTCACGAATGCAAGTTTGGCTTGACCGAGACCGGCAAAGTGTTTCAACGAACAGTGAACGAACTGCCTGACTTCAGCGCGTACCGGGCCGGGTTAGGTTGGGCGGCGTTGGCCAGGTATGCGGCCAATCTGCTCGCTCAACCCTGGAGGAAAGAATATAAAATTATAAGGGTATGTACAGTTATTGAAACATAACACAAACAATTGAAAATTGATCTGATAATGGTGCAGTGCGAATTACATTAAAACCTAAAAGTAACATACTGATAACATATTGAACATAAAATGCCCTATGTCACCCACTAATCGGAGATTACCCGAAACAGACAGACGAAAATTTTAAAAATTGAATATTTGTTATCAGTATCTTGTATACATTGATATCTAATCGATTTAAATTTGTTATTTTGATATTACATACACACACTTCATTTTTTCGATATGTATAGATACTATAGATTAAATAAATATAATTCCATAATCTCACCTGGTCTAAAAGGTAAAGATGCTAAATCAAGAGGGAGATTCGCTCTCAAGTGCAGATGCCGGAATACACCTATAGGTGCTTGGCAACATATTTGCAACTGGAGAGTTATAGCTAGCGAGGCGGACTTAGAAAAAACCCTAATACTATGCATATATGGCATGGTGTTAGGGTATATTTTTTAGTTCTAACCTAATTATGTTAAAAGCTACGACGAAGTTAAGAAAATCTAGCTTTTAAAACTCATTCAATATATTTGAGTGCGACTTGTCAAAGAAAATGTTTTTTTTTTTAAATTGTGTATTCATAAACTAGCCTCTGCCCGCGCTTCGTCCGCGAGTAATAGTTACGTTGGGCTAACGCTAACACGCAGCGGAAGCTTTCAAGAGGAAAAACACCCCGATTTTGAAATGTTCTTCATTGGTGCTCGGTTCCTATTGGTCATAGCGTGATGATATATAGCCTATAACCTTCTTCGATAAATGAGCTATATAACACTGAAAGAATTTTTCAAACCGGTCCAGTAGTTCCTGAGATTACCTCCTACAATGTCACAAACTCAGAAACTTTACCTTTTTATAGTATTAGTATAGATAACTACAGAGGTTTTTCTTTACAATATTAATAACTAGTAACAACAAAAAGGAACCCTTGGCCCAACCAGAGTTTTCTATCAGTGAAAAATGTTTGCAACAGGATTAGTAATCCTAGAGACGATTTCCCACAAATCTGTAGACGTACTTTATATCCTTTTTAGTAGTACTATATTGATATATTTTGCATTTCAGTTGTACTGTGGTTACTTTAAACATGAAGTCGAGGCTAATATGGTCGGTGCTGAGTTACTGCTCCACGCTATGGGGTACAAACCAGCCGGGCAGGGTCGACTAGCTCTTGATGGACCGATTTGCCCGGATATGGTCGCCGCTGTGTCGAGAGATGCGATCATTGCTCAGTGTGAATGCCAGGTAAGAACTATCACAATAAGATCTTTAAGTCACTATCTAATGGTATATAGCCATAATACTCTAACTATAAATTAAATGTAACTTAGTGAAATTGAACCAGCAACATCTTTGGTTCTACTAGATAGCTGCCAGAGGGCAGATTATGTTATTTTATTATCATTTTAGTCTATGGTCTCTGTTACAATTTTTTTACAATTCAATCAGTGTCTTGTAGATTTGTTGTCAAGTTGACAAGAGATTTGAACAGTATAGAACAGTAGACTGACTAAAGTATAATTGTCACAAAATGGTAAATAGTACTAAAAATGTAGACGAGTCTTTATAATCTTCTTCTATTTTATTTTTGGCAACCAGTCTTCTAGTAGACTATTATTGCCATTGTCAAGTGAGTAACGATATTACAAGTTTCCTGATATAATTTCAATGAATTAACAAGATGGTGGCCATCTTGTTAGAACATTTTCCCTGGGAGTTTTTATGGCAAATCAGAATCCATGCTCCGCGGTATTATTTCCGATCCACTTCACTTCACATAACCAAACTATATTACGTAAAGCACCACCAACATTACACAATATAGAGCCAAATAACACAAGATTATGGATAAAATATAAAGACCACTACATGTCATTCCAAGATCCCGCCAAAAACTCAGAGTCTTTATAATCTTAATTTAAGGAAAATAATTAAAAAGTTTTTGGTTACTTTATAAATACATATCTAAATACAACTTTCTTTTACTATTATAGCAATTTATATAATTAATTCTGCATTTTTAATAAAGATATTTTAAAAACGTTTCATTTTTGACAAATAATTAAATTGGCGCGGACAATTATCTTCCAATTTGAAATGTGTAGCTTTATTAAAAAAATATTAGGGGTGTGCTAATAACGGTCGATTCCAATTGAATCGATTTATTCCAACTATTCGAACGCTTTTAAAATAAGGAAGCATTACTAATCGAATAGTTATAGGACAATATTGAACATTTCGAAATTATTTTTCTTGCTTAAAAACAAATAATTTTATGGGAGAAACAGTAAACTTTCTTATTTATTATAAATTGTGAAACTAGTTTAATCAGAACTCCTTTGACTAACAGACGAATCTATTGAACTAATTTTGTATTTTTTTAGCATTCGATAAATGTTTAATTAGTTAAAATCGTTACAATAGTTAGAATTATTCCCATAAGTGAAATTACTTTAGTAATCCGAATAATTGGAATTATTCGAATAGTTCAGATTATTCGAATATTCAATTCGAATTGAATTGTTCGGTTAGATTTGTTATCGAATAATTTGATAATTCGAATATTCGCACACCATATTTAATATAAAAACATTAGTTTTTTTTATGGTGTAGATAATGTGCCACATGTGGGAGTCGGTTTGGGGCAGAGGATCACGAATAACGTGGGGGGAAGTAGCGCGCGAGCGAGCGCACGGACTGCTCGTCTCGCACGCGCGTACTGACGGAAAACGAACCTACAATGAAGGTGATTAAAGTTTATATATCGTGTTGACAGCTAGGTAAATTCTTAAACGTTACGAATCCCTTTTATTATTGAGCCTTTCTAGCTTGTTAAGAAAAAATAACAATGCGTTCTTAAATATAATGAGGTAGTTACCCATGTTCTAAATTCTATTTTAATAGGTCATAAAACATGTTTCATTTTTTTTAAACATTTTCTTTTTTTATAAACCGTGAACGAAGTTCAAATGTTGCCATTCACATAGAATTTGTAGTGTTTTCATGAATCTTATTTTACATTTGAAGATCTTGTAAAATAACGTTGATTATTAGGAATGCCCAAAATTGGCTTTAGCTAATATATAACCTACGTATATTATTATTGTTTTATTTTTATATTAGAGAGTAGTAGATAAGGGTTAGTATCGTCTTGGTTTTTATTGTTTTGACTCATTTTATATTGTAATACTAGCTGTATTCGCAGCACCGCATGCGTTTTTTTTAATTTGTATTAAAGAAATATAAAATTGTGAGACCATCTACAATTATAGAAATGCTTTTTAAAAACAATTGTAAGAACGACACGCACGTCTCTTACAATAAAACGTAACGTATACATTAGATATATAAATACTAAGAGTGTGGCAAATGAGGTTTATCATCAGCAACACATTTGGAACCTTAACCCACCATACAACTACCTCAGTGCTCACTTACACTGTATAAGGAACTAATCAAACAATGACTTAAAGATGTTATTATAATAATATAATATCTCATATTGTCAATAAGCAATACGTTTATGATCTAATATCTTAGAAAGACCCCTTCTATCTTCAAAATTACTATTAATGATCATAATGTTGAATTAAAAACATGAATGAACTGACGTCTTGAAATCTTGCATAAATATAAATCAAGATATAAAACGTTATATATAATAAATCAGTCCAGCTGTTTCGGGGATTACCCGGAACAAACAGACAGACCGACAAAAATTTTAATAATTGCATTTTTGTTATCAGACTCGTGTATACTTTCATACCCAATCAGTAAAAAAAATATATTTTGATATTACATACAGACACTTCATTTTTATTATATGTTTAGGTTAACTATCACTTTTCTCTGTCACTGGTATGTTTTTTCAATTTTTGGTCTTCAGTCAAGTATATTTTTCATTGTCCTTTTTTGACTGTCCATTTTGTTCACTATTCATGTGAATTAATAAATAAATGAGCAGTCAATCAATTAATAATCGATAAACATTGATAAGTAATGTAATAATCTATACACATATAGATGGTAGAAGTTATTGTTTTATATCGTCTACTCAAATATCCTATAGTAGTTATCTTCTTAAATTTCAGGTTCGGACATATATTCCAACATACCTGCGACGATATCACCAGAACCCCACCATAGCCGTATTATCGATACCCGATATCATAACAACACCGCGCCTCATTACAATCATATATATGAAGAAACGTCCTTAGACGAACCGACACCGGTGATGCATCAATATATGCTCCCTACAAATGTGCCACATATGATGTACTCTGTACCCCACCAGCATATACACGAAGTTCCTGTAACCGTACCACAGTGTAGTACAGTACCCGTGGTAGCACCGTACGCTGTGCCTTGCTACTATCCTGTACAAACTCCGTATATGATACCTACCCCGGTATACCCACCCATAAAACACGCCAACAATGTCCCCGTTAACGGCTATCCACCGATACCTCAGTACAGATATCCATCAGTCCCAACAGCACAACTCATCGAACTCGATACCACGTCCGTTTATGAAAATGGAAGGTTTGAACGACATAGAGATGATGAGAGAATCAATAAGAGACGAGACAATGACAGTTCGAGGAGGAATAGCACTTCGAAATCTGGTTTCAGTGACGTCACTCTACCGAGCTTACCGCGATCTGACACACAGCCTGCTCTTAGCAAAGCAAAGGAGGACGGCATGGGTACATATGAAAGTTGGGACTACGTGTTCAGGAATCTGTCGAGCAAGGAACAAGAACGTGAGGGGCGCAGTCGATTCTCGCCGTCCCTCGATAGAGACTCGAGGACACTCGATCGACTCGATAGAGAAGAGAGGAGAACGAAATACCAACCGACGACGTTAGACTTAGAGGACGGCCTCCAAGCGTTAAACCTCGACCGTTCCCACGACGAGGAAGTCTACCGAACGGCGAAAGTGAACGAGAATCTAATGCGATTGAAGCAAGACCAGGAGTTGAAGAGATCCAAACAGCTGGCGAGGAAACAAGCCGAAGAGAAAAAGACGAAAAGAAACGAACCCATCGGTAATCCTAAAGCAGACGCGTTGATACCGAACAAGGTCGCCCCGGACAAAGTGAAGTTACTAACCAAAAAAGAGATCAAAGATAGGAAGGATGTAATAAAACAGCAGAACTCGGTAAACGGTTCAGTTCAAACGACGGCCGAAGTGAAGAGAGTTAGGAAACCGGTTAAGTTGGTAGCTCAGGAGATAGAGAAAACCAAAAGCAGAAGTATAGAGAATGGTGTACAGAATGCAGCTCAGAGTTTAAAAATAAATTCTGGTAAGTATTGTCTATACTAATATTTTAAAGAGGTAAAGTTTGTGAGTTTGTGACGTTGTAGGGGGTAATCTCAGGAACTACTGGTCTATATATCTACTGGTTATATAGCTCATTTATCGGGGAAGGTTATAGGCTATATACCATTACGCTAAGACGCATAAGAGCGGAGCACCAATAAAGAATGTTTCAAAATCGGGACTTTTTTCCTATTGAGAGCTTTCGTTGCGTGTTAGCGTTAACTCAAAGTGAGTATTCCACGTGGACGAAGTCGCGGGCAGAGGCTAGTATAGGTATAAGAATATAGAATTTAACAGATTTGCTAGGTCGCAAACAAATCCAGTGCCATTTGCCAAGTTCGGAGACTTGTAGACCGTCATGAGAACGGTGACTGCGGATGGATTATAAACCTTTTGATGGTCGCCGTTGTTTGTAGAATATGTAACGTGGGTGATTATTTAAAAAAAAAAACTAAATATTTCCTCAAGGGCATGGGTACCCAATAGGAAACCCCACTGGGCACAGAATTAGTAAAAAACAAGTGGTTTACATTAAATTTACATTTCAAATTTATACCGTATGTACTTTTATTAGGCAGTAGAACTGTGGCAAAGAAATCTCTGCAACTTGAAAGATGTCCTTTTCTGACTTTGAATGAAAATATGGTAATAACTCAAAGCCTACAGAAAAGTGCCCTCAGTGATAACAGTCAGGATATATTATACCGGGGACAGGACCTACCACAACACTACGGTTTCGTCACAATGTTTTCCTTCACTATAGGTATTCGAACCTAGATCAATCGACTTTGTATCCGAACAGTTTACCAATAAGTTATCATTCGTTCACTACTTTAAATTCTCATTTAATGAAAGTTTCCCTAATTTCCTAGGAGCGTCAAGTTCGCAATCGAAAAATTACGACCTTAAAACGCAGTTAACGAGACCGATAGACGAGGCCGATTACGTACGACGTTCGCCGCCGAAACTGCCGCCAATAATCGCGGAGAGAGACCAACAACCCGTCGCATCCTCCACGAAAGATAGAGATAGACCGGATACTATCGACATGAAGAAAGACAAGTGGGAGTGCAGTACTTGTACGTATTTGAACAGGATTACGGTTCAGGCTTGCGAGATGTGCGGCAAATCGAAACGTGCCCCAGAGATACAGCCTCTCACCTCCGGAGGGCGGGAGTGTCCTGCCTGCACCCTAGTCAATAAGAGGGAGGCGAAATTATGCGACGCGTGTGGAACGAGCCTTCAACACTGTCCTACTTATATATAAATGATATGCCATGTTACCAACATTATTGTATATTTTAACTATTCGCAAATGTGTGAAAATTTGAAACGATCGCAGCGCCATCTACACACGCCTTTTTGAATGTTGACGCGATGGTGGCTATAAGTCTCTTCCGACATACGCATTCAAGGGCTGTTCATATAATATGTCAAGTAGAAATCTTACCCTTTTAGACTATCCCATGTTGATTTCCTCCCTGCCTTCCGCTAGTCATATTTTCTCCGACCCCTTACAAAAAGAAAAATGAGAGAAAAAGTAGCAAAATTGTTTGATGAGTTGCGAACGTCACATTTCCTTAGACCCCTCGACCCACGTTGTCACAATAAATACAACCCCCTCCCCCCACAAACGCGTTACGTAAAAAAATTTATCTCCCCCTGCCATTACGCTAGTCATATATTCTGCGGCGACCCCCTACAAAAAGAACGAAAAAAAAGTCGCTAAATTGTTTGATGACCTGCGAACGTCACATTTCTTTAGACACCCCCCCCCCCCCCCCGTTCCATCCTACTGTCAGTGCGTACGTCTTTTTTGAACGACTCCTTGAAAGTGGTACCATCTCAGTACACAACACTATTTGCAGTCGCATGTGATAGTGATCTAACGCTAAAACTTAAAATTGTAAAAAAAGACCATAATATTAAGTATCCACAAAAAATACCCATGTGAAAAGGACGCAATTAACACATTCACTACGTTGACGAATTCAGAAGACAATATTCGACGATGAGAGGTCGAAAAGACCTCATGCCCAACACAATTGGAATAGATCTATATGACCCCTTAATTAAATTTTTAAATTCGTTCGATTTTCAGTCGGTATATGGTCGTAACGACCTCTAATCGCAGTGAACGGGTTAAGAGACGAGATAGAGATTGGCTGTTTCCACTGGAATTATTTCAATGGCTTTATTCTAGTCAAGATTTTTAAGTACTGGCATTGTTTTGCCATTATGGTGTTTATAAAAGAAGTACTTTCCTTCAGGGTTTTTGATTATCATTAGATTGACTTGTTTGTATATTATAAATTCAAACGAAGCTGTAAATCGGCTTAGTTCTAATAGATGATAGTCTGGTGTCGTTTTCTTAAATCAATTTTTAAACACGCTCGTGCATTTAGGGCCTAAGTTGTATTCGTTTGAAATACAAAGAAGAGCTATTTCAGTGCAGTGTAACTACACGGAATGGAGGCCGAAGTGGTCTGACATTTTTTTCGTTTATTTGAAACTTAATATTTAATGTGTGCAGGCGAAAATGGTGTTGTGCCATTTGACAGTGTTTGTAATTTGTACGCTGTAATTATTAATTAATTATTTATGCTCAAATATGTTTATATATTATTTCATTATTAAAATAATGTAGTGTTATCTTAAAAATGTAACTGACATTAATAATGTGTTTTCAAATACTAAATATTATGCAGTTTCGGAAACAGATTCGAGTAGTCAGTATTCACATATTTAAAACTTTCATTTTTAACAAATTCTTTTAAGAAAAGAAAGAAATAATTATATGGAATAATCTACATTGTAAACTAAAAACATTGCAGTATTGAGTATATTCAAATTCGATATATTTATATACAAATGGGTTCATAGATATGTTTAATTAAGTGATAGATAAGAAATATTAAAAAAGGAACAAAATTTATTATGATGCATATTCATACAGATAATATAAACACACGTTACATAGGAATAAATAAATAGCAAAAGAGTATTTATGCAATAATATAATTTTTTTATTATATCTTCACAGCTCACAGGGTATGGATTCAAGTAATAAGAGAAATAATATAGAAATTTCGTTAAATCTTTAATATATTTATCATATGATGTTTCAATTTAAAGTTATTAGGTCTATTACATAATCTGTAGTCTAAATCTAATTCAATTCGGTTTCAATTATAATAAAATAGGTAGTGATACAATTAAGATTTGGAAAATGGAAAATTATTTCCAAATAGTATTTCGTATGTTCGCCTTCTGCAATGCTTTAATGTTAGTTACAAGTAGGTGACACCTTTCAATTTATTTTCTCTTGTTCGAAATAAAATAAATTATCGATCTGTGTATATAATTGTTAGAGTGTGTAAATACTAGATAATAAATATTTATTTGTATAGCGGACTCAGATTTATTGGTTTCACGTATGATTGTTATACCCTAAGTCTGTACCTAACTAAACATCAGGCATTGGTGCGTTTGTTATGTAATTTTATGGACACAGATTAAAAATATATGCACAGTTAATAAAAATAAAGTATATACTATAGATTATAGTTTATAGATTTATAAAGCACTGAGGACGTGTATTTTTCTATAACCAAGATGTACCAAGTATTTCCTATAAAAAATATGTATTTATATAAATCGTTATGCTTTATATTCTGTTGCCTTTGATTGACTAAGATATGTCTGGGATTATAAACGAATATATGAAAATAAACAATAATTAATATTGTTTTGCAACTCTGTATTATTTAAACTGTCCTTTTGTTAATTTACCTTAAAAGGTCATTGATACTCAGCTTTAGGTGTCAAATCTAAATTGGGCTTTAGATCTTTGCTAAGGATTCGTTAAAGCAGAATAATGACAAGACATAAATCACCAATGATATTATAAGTGACTCATGATTTATTGTAAATTACTACTTACATTCAATAAAACAATAATGATGAACTCTTTTCACGGTTAGGTCAAAACAACTAAGTCAAACTTCATAGTCGTTTCCTCGCACCACATCTCTATCTTTCACATCGCCTCATCTCTTTCTACATTTGTAAGACATTATTAGCTAATATAAATACTTTTTGAGAAGAAATTCAGATTTTCCATTACTTATAATAATATCATAAATAATGTCATCATAAATGACATATAAATGAAAACGTAATATTCAAAAATCGTAACTACGATCCATTATGAGTACGTTCCACTAAGCACTCACGACCACGAGCTTCCACTTAGTCCTAAGCCCGTGTAATGGATTATGGAGCATCGAGGTACATAATACGCATGACGAGCTAGAAAAAATAACGAAAGTATTAAGAGGTTAGGTCACAATTTTTAAGTCTTAACAGTACATTTTAGCAAGTATCAGTTAAATTGCTTTATATTGAATACAAAAATTTATAATTCAATTTTTATATTTAATTTATTGGAGTATTTAATTAATTTACATTCAAATAAAATGTCTTTTGCGGCCACAATAGGATTTGTTGGTGATGTGTTGCAATAATGCTGTAGACGTTTTTTTAGACTTTATATTTTCAGGGTCGCCATCTTTGTTGCTTTAAGTTTAGAAAATTCAGCTAATTTTTTTAACGCTCACTTCGACCCCCCTCTAGACATGGGTCGTCTCTAGCTTAAGCCATGACGTCATTAGTGACGTTTTCGCTATAAGTTTCTATCTATATAAGATATAAGTTTAGAAAAATTATGAGATTTTCACTTTTTTTATTACATAGAGATTATGATTTCAAGGATAATATATCTATAATATCTGTGAGGGTTATTTGGCAGCTCTCACAGAGTATATTATATTTATTTCTATAGAAGAAGTATTTGCACTTTGAGATACTTATCCTCTTTAGTAGTTTGTGCTTTAGAGCAGGGATTGCCAAACTGGCTTCCGCGGAATCGAAGGGTTCCGTAAAATAGTCATCAGGGTTCCGCTATTATTATTTATTATTAGCTATTAAATAATACCATGGTTACAAATATTATTTTGAAATAGCTCTAAATATGTGATGAGAAGGACTCATTACTTTTATGTAAATAGGTAGATAATTAATATATATTAATAAGCATTCAGCCCGGATTACGTATGGCCCAGCAGCGCACGTAGCCAGAGACAATGCGCGAATAATGAGTTTCAATTATATTACACATTTCTTAAAAAAAATGTTCTTAAATAAATTTCAGTCTTGATTTGTAAAATTTTTTTTATATCACAGGAGGCAAACAAATAGGTGGGTCACCCGATGTTAAGTGATCACCACCGTCCATAGACACTTGCAACACCGTCATGATAAAACCATAGCACGGTGTTAGGGAATTTTTTAGGTTTGCCTTACTAATTACCACCCTAAAATTGCAAAGTTCTCTTCAATTACCTATGGGTGTGTTCCGGCGGCTACACTTGAGAGCCACTAAGTTTAGTATGTTTACCATCTCAGATCTCAAGTCTAGGTTTGATCCCTCGGAGTGGAGCCCTCGAGAACGCTGCAATCGCGATACAGTGACACTGAAAATTTTCAATCACTAGTTGAACAAAACTACTCAGATCACCCCCACATACACACGGATACACATATGGTGGATGGGATTTCATTTTTCCCTTATTTTCGAACTGAGTTACTTTAGATTAGGCTAGTTGTCAGATACGAAATATCCATTTGAATTCGTGAGGCTCACATGCCAATACACATGTGTGTCGCAGGAATTCTTATATGTGAATAGCTAGCTTAGTTTAGCTTAGACAGATTCGCGAAATTGCATCCAAGGCAACAGCCCAAACCGAGGTTCGGCCACTCTGGCACCCTTGAGCCCTCAGGCAAATAGCGTAGTCAGTTCGAAAAAGAAAAAAAACATTCTGGATCACATCCTCATTTAACATTAGATCAGACTGTGTCCAAACGCTCAAACTTATAATCTATTATATATATAAAATTGGAGGTGTGTGTCCCTATATTTCACTTTGCAGCTAAAACTACGCATGGCAGACGAAAAGTGTTTGTATGTGGCAATAGGTACAAGGTTCCCATTGTGCACTATGGTGGTTGCAAGTCGATAATTATAAGGGTGTAAAAGATACGGGGGTTGAAAGATGTTAACTTTGAAAATGTGAATATTATTGATCTAAAATGGTCTGGATTGTTCAGGAAACTTCTGGAATGTTCTAGAAAGCTTTAATATGTATAACAATGTTCTGATCGATCGAAAATGTTCTAGAAAATTCTAGAATGATCTAGAAAATTCTAGAATTATCTAGAAAATTCCAAAATGATCTGGGAAGTTCTAAAATGATATGGGAAGTTCTAAAATCGACGTTTAGGTTCTGATCGAATGAGAATGTTCTAGAAAATTCTAGAATGATCCAGAAATGTTTAGAATGATCTGGGAAATTCTGGAATGATGTAGGGAGTTCTAAAATCTACGTTTAGATTCTGATTAAACAAGAGTGTTCTAGAAGATTCTAAAATGATCTGGGAAGTTCTAAAATCTACATTTAGATTCTAATCGAATGAGAATGTTCTAGAAAATTCTAGAATGATCCAGAAATGTCTAGAATGATCTGGGAAATTCTAGAATGATATAGAGAGTTCTAAAATCTACGTTTAGATTCTGATCAAATGAGAATGTTCAAGAAAATTTTAGAATGATCTGGAAAGTTCTAAAATGTAATGGGAAGTACTAAAATTTACGTTTAGATTCTGATCGAATGAGAATGTTCTAGAAAATTCTAAAATGATCTGGGAAGTTCTAAAATCTACGTTTAGATTCTGATTGAATGAAAATGATTTAGAAAATTCTAGAATAACTGGTATGCCTTCTCATGAATTAAAGCTAAAAATTGGATCACCAGTCATATTAATGCGAAATCTTAAAACGCCAAAATTGTGCAATGGTACAAGATTATGCGTAAAATAAATTTTAAACAACATAATTGAGGCAGAAGTTCTCACTGGCAAAGAAAAAGGAAACTTGGTTTTTATACGAAGAATTCCAATAATTTCGAATGATTTACCAATCTGTTTTAAACGCTTACAATTTCATGTACGATTAGCTTATAGTATGACTATCAATAAGGCGCAAGGTCAGACGTTCCGATTTTGTGGAGTTAATTTAAAAGAATCCTGTTTTTCACATGGTCAACTCTATGTAGCTTTTTCACGCGTAGGACAGAAAGAAAATTTATTTGTTTATGCACCAGAATGCAAAAGTGTAAACGTAGTATATAAGAATGTATTTCAATAAAAATGTTTAGTATATCAGTTAATGTTAGATGATAAAAGATATTAATGTCTACTTAGTCGTAAGATTTTAATGTAAAAATAAGTAAGATCAATAAATTAATAAGAAAAAAGAAAATGTGTCTTTTATGTGAAAAAATTGTGAAGTAAGTAGTGATAGATTATTAACATTAACAAATAAGTATACAATTAAAAATGACCCAGCGAAGCGGGTATTCATAGCTAGTTAGATATATAAATCCTAACAGTGTGTCAAATGAGGCTTCTCATCAGCAACATATTTGGAACCTTAACCCTCCATATAGCTTCCTCAGTGCTCACTTACACAGTATAAAGAACTAATGAAACAATGACTTAAAGATGTTATTAGAATATATAATATGCCCATATTGTCAATAATTAATACGTTTATGAACTTATATATTACTAGCGGGCCGGGCAGACGTTGTCCGGCCCTGATTAAAAATAAATCCTTGACAAATTATATACCAAAACGTTCCTCAGGAATCACTTTATTAACTGGTGGAAACCGCATGAAAATCCGTTCAGTAGTTTTTGAGTTTATCACGAACAGACAGACAGACGCGGTAGGGGACTTTATACTATGTAATGGTTACAAAAATCCCTTATATCTTCAAAATTACTATTAATAATTACAATGTTGATTAAAAACAATGAATGAGCTGACGTCTTGAAATCTTGCATTAAAATAATTCAAGATATAAAACTTTATATCTGTCTAAGCAGTTTTTATATTCGACAATTAAAATAGTGCTCATTGACTTGGATACAATATTCTTATATGTTACTATGATTGCTGAGTTATGTAGACGAAAGCGCGGTAAGTAAATCAAAATGACCGAAAAGACAATATAATTCAAATTACATACATAGAAACAGACATATGAATTTCAATTATATTTATTCTTGGAGTCCAGTACAACGCACATCTTATGCACATATTTACAGTGAACAACATACTTTTGCTAAATTTCATGCGGACGAAGTCGGGGGTAACAGCAAGTCTAAAAAAAAATAACTTAAATTACTTCCTATAAGGCCAGTTATCTGCCAGTGAAAGTCCTGTGATTATTGGTCAAACCGTTTTAGACATAGTACTGCGGGCGAAGCCACGGTTAACAGCTAGTCTAAATTAAAATTTTCTAAATTAGTTTTTATAAGATCAGCTATCTAACAGTGAAAGTCTTGTGAAAATCGGTCAAACCGTTTTGGAGATAGCACTGCGGGCAAAGCCACGGTTAATAGATAGTATAAACTAAAATTGCTGGAATTACTTTTTATAGGGTCCGCTATCTGCCAGTGAAAGTTTTGCAAAGATCAGTCCAACCATTTTGGAGATAACGTTGCGGGCGAAGCCACGGTTAACAGCCAGTATAAATTAAAATTGCTTAAATTACTTTTTATAACGTCAGCTATCGGCCAGTGAAAGTCCCGTGGAAATCGGTCCAATCGTTTTGAAGATAGCATTGCAAACAAAACCGCGGTTAACAGCTAGTCTAATTTAAAGTAGCCTAAGTAACCCGCTGTAATTTTTTCTATCTGCCAGTGAAATTCCCGTTAAAATCGGTCCAGCCGTTTCGGAGATTACCCGGAACAAACAGACAGACCGACAAACATTTTAAAAATTGCATTTTCGTTATCAGAAGCGTGTATACTTTCATACCCAATCGGTAAAAAAAAATTATTTTGATATTACATACAGACACTCCATTTTTATTATATGTATAGATTTGTAAGTGCATTTTTATACTATAAATAGGTACATCTACCGGTAATGAAGGAAGAAAACATATAATTTTAGTTAAATTTGTAATTTTATTTCAAATATCCACAATTTTGTCGAAATACACTATTGAGTAACGGTTTAATTGGCTTGGCAATAGTCAAATGTATTGTAGATATACACTATCCAATTTAATAATGTCCACCGTGACCATGTCCATGATCGTGACCATGTCCATGTTGTTCGTGACCATGTCCGTGTTGTTCGTGACCATGTCCGTATTGTTCTTGACCATGTCCGTGTTCGTATCCGTGGCCGCCATGACTTCCACCATGTCCGCCATGACTGTCAAAACCACCCTGACCTACTCCGCCGTGACTTCCACCATGACCGTCAAAACCACCCTGACCGCCACCTACTCCATGGCCAACCCCAAATCCACCATGACTTCCACCGTATCCTGTTTGGGTATCAATGCCGCCGTGACCTGCCGAACCGTAACCTGAAACATAAATTTCCATTTAAATAATCGCTTGAACAAAATTGTATCGGAGCACGACGACGCGTTGTACTTTATCTAATACATAGTTAGAAATACCCATAAAGTTATAATAATAAAGTATCGGTCATAATCTATACTAATATTATAAAGCTGCAGGGCTTGTTTGTTTGGTTGAACGCGCTAATCTCAGGAACTAGGTCCTATTTGAAAAATTATTTCAGTGTTAGATAGCTCATTTATCGAGGAATGCTATAAATCATCAAGCTAAGACCAATAGGAGCGGAGCACCAATTTTTGTTTTGTGTTCGATGTGTGTTTTCTTGCCATGGAGAAGTGGTACAAACAGTGTGTTGCATGTTTTTTTCCTCTATACATTAAATGGAGACGAAGCCACGGGTATCACTTAGTCCTTCATATATAAAAACTCTATAGAATATATACACGGGTATTTGGGCTTGCTGTGAGATTTACATCCTATATTTTGTTTGTCAAAACAATCCATGTGCGATAATAAATAATGGGGGCCTTGGATTTGAAATTTTCAATCATGTACATTGTCGGTTAAACCACAAAATTGTTGAAATGAATAAATCGTCCATAAACAAAATTGACTCTGTATCGGCATTCACATAGGCTCAAGGCATAACATATATCCTTCCCGCGAGGACACTCGCTTTATCATCCGTAGTTTTAATTACAAGAATTATTGATATGATACGCACGATCAACTGTTTTGTTTCCGCTAGAACAAAATAATCATTAAAAAAATTATTTTTGTTTAAAAAATCCGTTTGTAATTTAGGCAGAGATTTGAGAGCTTTGATTAAATATTTTTAACTTAACCATTGTACGATCCAATGGTTCCAAGCCTTCAAGATGAGAAGAAACATGATCGTCTTGACTTTGAGAATTCGTTCTGGGCATATTCCATTGAATAAGTTTAACTATTATAATTACAAGTCGTGGTGATCTAGTAGTTTGACCGGTGGAATATCGTTTCCATGTCCGCAAGTTCGAACCCCGGCATGTACAAACGAATTTTTCGGAATTCGCGTACATTTACTAAGTTAAATTGGTAACACGATCGGCTGACGGTGAAGGAAAATATCGTGAGGAAATCTGAACCTGAGAAATGTTCTTGTAGTACTACTATATGTGGGAAAACATACAACTGGATTTCTCAGAGTTTGAAAACGCCAATACATTGTGGGCTGGCGTGGTGATTACGCCCATACCTTTCTTCGGGAAGAAGCTTATGGCCCTGCAGTGGATCTCTCACAGGCTGACGATGATGATTAAATAAAAAGAACCGAAAACATTAACTGTGAAGTTTGCCATCGAGAAGAATATGTTTATCATATTCACATAGAATGTATCCGGAACGAATCTCAAAGAGAACAGATATTTAAGGAACTTATAATATAGGCGCTTAATCAAATATTATCACGTCTAGCATCGGAAGAAGCCAAATTAATGGTGATTATATACTATATAATGAAATATGGTGGACGTCGGTATAAGGGCAAGAAAGTGATTGTAATATTATGTTTCTTAAAATAATTTTTTGTTAGTATTTTGTAAGATGTTATGTATTTATAAGTTGTTTTGTAACTTGTTATAGTAAGGACGAGGGTGGCATGAAGAAACCCTCTAAAAAAATAAAGAGAAAAAAACTCAACCCTTAAATGCCTATTGTATCTATAATCATAAGAGTGGTTATCTATACAAGCATAAAATTTTAAGTGTTTTGTTATTTTTCCTGGGAAAAGAAACGTAATTTAAGATTTAACTACACAAGTAATTAGTGAACAACGCTAATATGTTGAATCGTGATGCTGTTTTTCACTAAACCTTACCTATGCCTATTAAAGGATTTTAACTTCTAACCTTAGAAATATAAAATAATATAAAAAAAATAGAAAAAGAACCGTAGTTCTTCGAAGCGTATTCCGAACGTGTTACTATGGAGCCATGATCGCTTTAATAATCTGATAATCAAATATCGATAGCTATTTACGTAATCAAGGAGAAACCCGTACATAAAAAACAATGTAGTTTTGATGCCATATTAGTATTTACTAAAGAGTACGGCAAGGTTCGTTGAACCTTAGACGCGTAATTGTTTGTAATAAAATACAAGCTCTTGTTGCTATGACCGTGTTTAGGTCTTCAACCTGAAGCTCTTAGATTGGTATGTTAACCTAAAAAATACAGAGAAGGATAAACTTTGTCACACAGGTAATTTTAAATTTTCCGTTGTAAACAACCACAACTGGCCACTTTGAAAGTATTTCAAAGGTGTAATATTGTTAATATTTCTTAAATATAGGTTCTTTCCTCTTTCATGTCATAGAAATGTGTGTTTTTCAATATATTATCCGAGTCGTATAGAATTAAAACCCAGCAAAGCAAATGCGACCTGTAACTTGAACATTAACTGCTTTTTTTTTTCTTTTGCCATAGATAATCATGGTAAATATGCGACTTTCATCTTAGGTATTCACATCATTCATAAACGACAAAATTAAAAAGAAATATGTTGAATTATTTGGAATTGACATTGAAATTTTTATTTAATTTTTTACCCCCTGTCTAATTAATCGTACTTGATTCTATACGACTCACATTATAATTATGAAGTGCTTTCCGTTATCAATAAAAATAGTTAAATTTATTATAAAGAAAAGAATTATTTTTTATATGAATTACTCTACGCCTAACGTATTTCTTAGAGTCGCACAGTGTAATAAAAGAAGAAAGAAAAACAACTGCATGTTTTTCTCTTGTATTTTCAACGATTCAACAAATACTCTAATTACCTGCATTAACAGCTGCCACTGCGGCTACTAACGCCAAAGCGAATACCTGAAAAAATACAATAAGTTTCAATAATGTTTTTGTAGAACAATTACACATGGAACTATGCTTGATGGTAATTAATGAACCATGTAAAAAATACGTACTCAGGAAAATTATAACCCCGTATTAATTAATCTCTTCAGACCCGAAAAAATCTTATACCCAATAGTTGGAATTAAATAACGTATATAAAAAATATCATAACTAACACAAACACATCAGAACATTTACCGGTAATCTAACATTCAGAAAGCGTGCTACTTCAATCTATGTCATAGCAGGTCCTGATCAGTTTACTTACAAATATTCCACATTTCACAAACTCAAAAAAGTTGATGCCGTTACAAGGCAATAATTTTTCAATAATGAAACAGAGATAGCCTCCGTTTTACTAATTCACCATTGAATTCCAGTAAAGATGTGTCATAAAGTAATAGATTACAAAATAAGCAATAAAAAGATGTGATATCTTTTGTTACTTTTGTCTTTTGTATTTATAATAATTACGAGTAGACATAATTTGCGTAATCAATTACAGCTGCTCGTATCATTTCGTCATGATCTCAATTTTGAGATTAGTTTTAGGAACTTTTTATATAATATTCTTTATAATGAATTCCCTAAGCAGTGGAGTCGTAGAGTGGAACATATAATATTATATCTATAAAACAATTAAAAATTACTTTAAAAAAAAGCCCGGGCGTTCGTGATTGGTCCGTTCGCAATGGCGCGAAAGAATAAATTACAATTATTATAATAGGGATTTTACCGCGGGTTAATCATAGCTTTGATGCATCTAAGTGAATTTATGACTCTTTTTTATTTAGAGTGCTTAATTGTAATATGTGCGAAGTTTTCTGTCATACTAGGGCACGTTGTGTATGTATTCCACACAAACATTTCTGATAAAATACACGCAGAGTCCAAACTTCATTTACTATCTCCGTACTGGTTTTATTACTTATACTAACTTTATTTTAAGAAATATGTTTCAAGCGAATTGTACAAAAAACGTTTAAAAAACGATATCTCGGTTTCACTTTAGAAATAAAGCTGCAAAAGCGCAAATAGAACAAACAAAAAGAGCCAGTTTTCTAACAAGATTAAATCCTTCGATATCCTTCAACAAAGTCGAGTGTGTTGCTTCGTAGAGGTTAGAACCATAAAGTATAGTATAAGTTAAAACTTGAATAAAACTTTTTTTTCAAAAGTAATACGTTTCTCTATTAAATTTATTACTTGTCTATAGAAAATTCTATATGCGCATAAGTGTTGTTTTTTATTTGAATATTATTTTATATGTAATAACTACATGCAAAATTAACAAAAGAGTAAAACAAAAAAAAAAACAATAAATTGTAAATATCTCGTTACTCACCAACAACTTGGCCATTATATTTTTGATTTTATATTTTTTACGTGTTTATCCTTTGACGAACCTCTGTTCAATATAATATTTGCACCATCCACGCCTCTTTTATAGTTATAAGGCGTCTCAGGAACTGGTCATAAGGAGACGTCACAACCTCACTTGACATCACACTGCCGGTTCTAATAAGTAGGATTGGATGTGGTTTATCCATTTATTAATAGACGAGCAATTAAATTGTTGTTGAAAATATTTATGATAAACGATTTTTAGAACTTTTGATATTTCTTAAATTAGAACTTGATAATAATGACGTAATATGTAAATGAATATAAAATCAATAAATTATCAAAATCTTATTTGGAATAATCCAATCATGAATCTTAGAGATATATATATATATATATATATATATATATATACTAGCGGGCCCGACAGACGTTGTCCCGCCCTGATTATAAAAAAATCCTTGACAAATTATGTACCAAAACGTTCCTCATGAATTACTTTATCCACTGGTGAAAACCGCTTGAAAATCCGTTTAGTAGTTTTTGAGTTTATCGCGAACAGACAGACAGACAGACGTGGTAGGGGACTTTGTTTTATACTATGTAACTCTGTTAGTCCTTAAATGATTTCATATTGAATCATACTCTAAGTAACTTTGTATTGAACGGTCACTATCGAAAGATGAATCATCTTCAATAGTACTAATACTGCAAATACTAGTGAGAAGCCTCGATAAATCCTGAAACGTGAGAGTTTGACTTTTTGGTCACTTAATACAGACATAATACACACATCAAAAAAGTCTAAGCAACATGCGTGATATTACAAATTTTACCATTTATATTAATTAATTTCTAAGTATTTACTCAAACAAAGTGCGTAGGTAAGTAAAATTTTTTGTTATTGATGACATACTGGCTGGTTGTAAAAAAAAAATATGATTGTTTTGTTTTTTCATAAAATTCAAATGACTGCGAATTTGTTTGAATTTAAGTGCGTTTTAATTGCTACGTTTAGTCTTGATTTTATAATTTTACCAACCATTTAAATAAAGTTAGGTTTTTTTTTTTTTTTTTTTTTGGTTCGATATCTTTCTTTTTTTAGATTTTTTTTTCTTTTTCCTTTTCGCCCCTACGCTCCCGTTTAGCTGGGTATACCAAGGGCCCTGGGGCAAATTAAAGCAAAATGGGGGGGGGGGGTCGAGGTTCCGCTTTTGGCTTATAGGGTGTTTTTTGTCGTCTTTGGCGGCGCTATAATAATACAGGAGAACCCGCTGAACAGCATCCAGGCCGTAAAAGGAGTACAACCACTCGGAAGACCGGTACATAATTAGCCCCACTGCCATGTAAACTGATAGAGATAGGTTTGAGGCTATAAATTAAAAATGGTTGATGAAAGTATACAAATACTTTAAAATCAATGCTAAGCTACGGCTACGAGCTCTTCGCCCAATTTTGTGCACTGCAGGGCACGGCCGTAATAAAAATATTAAACAGTAACAACATAAATGTAAAATTAATACTTGGTGTAGCGGTTTGGCTAATAAAACGAAATAGAGAAGATTCAAGGGTTTATTGCCCGGAAATATAAAGGCTCGGTGCCTACCAACTGACTAAATAACACAATATATTTAGCAGATTTTTACAAACCTGTCATATTTATTTTGAAAATGGGATAAATTTCCAAAAGTTCAGTTCGATCAAGACCTTTGGCTGCGTTTAAGGTTAATGCATGACAATGCGCGTTCCCATACATCTCGGAGAACCAGTGAATACTTTGCAACGGCGAACACCGGGTATTGCACTGCCCCGCACAATGCCATCTCAACCTCAGGTAGCTACGCCACTGGGGACAACGTGTTTTGAAGGACTCGGACGGGCGACAACAACCCAACAGCTGAAGGATTTGCTACAATTCCATTGGGAGCGAATACCGCAAGATGACATAAACAGTCTCATTAATTCAATAATAATCGTTGCCGCTAGTTCCTTAATAAAAAGAAAGGCTTTTCGAATCGCAATGTCTTAATTAGATTACTCTAAGACTACGAATCCTTTCCAAATGATTGGTTATGATATTGGCGTTAAAGTAAAAATCCGATCTGAACTCTGTTAGTCCTTAAATGATTTCATATTGAATCATACTCTAAGTAACTTTGTATTGAACGGTCACTATCGAAAGATGAATCATCTTCAATAGTACTAATACTGCAAATACTAGTGCGAAGCCTCGATAAATCCTGAAACGTGAGAGTTTGACTTTTTGGTCACTTAATACAGACATAATACATATATTATCTTCATTTTTAAGCAATGGTTATAAACCATATCATATTATACAAGTATTTATTACAATTCAAATGTGGAATATCTACACAATAGAATTTACGGCATATGTATAGGCAAATAAAAATATATTTGCATGGCATAAGATTTTTTGTTCAGGAAGGCATTTTTTTTCTCGAACTGGCTACGCTATTGGCCTAGGAAGGCCTTAACATCTTCACCGGACTACTGTTAAGGAAAACATATATACAAGGCATGATAAACTTGGACATCTTAATTATTATTTGAAAATCAGTCCTAAAAATATAATATTTATATTCTTTGTAATCGCTGTCTGAAAAGAATCTACAAACGACGTTAACTTGCGTTTAAAATGTATTACAATTTAGTATTTAGAATTATTTTAATTACCTGTGTGGTTGAATTTTACTATGTTTGTACGTCGTAAGTGGGTATATGTGGGTATAACCACAAGCCAAATATTAAATTTAAAAAAGTTTGTATTAAACCATAGGTAGATTCTTGATAATTAAAAACTTTTTTTATTCCCTTATTTTATTCTCTATTCCTTTATTAATGAATGAACCTGGAAAACACCAGGTTAAATTATTGGTATTCTTGATACTCATAGTTTCTCAATATAGCACTACTTAGAAACACTGGGTAGGAAGTTATTGTGAATCATGTTATTTCTAGTTTTTCATTTTAATTTCTGCTAATATAGTTTCATTGTAATTCTTTGTATATGATAATTAATTATAGCGAACTTAAAAAGTAAAATATAACGGAAATACCACCGATCAAGATTATCAAACTAATTATTGTTTTATGTAAATTTTATATCCACCATTAAATTAAGTTTTAGCTTTAAGTTTTTTAAATTTATCATATAATCGACAGATTTTAGAATCTGTGGTAAACTAGCAATTTATACAATTCATTACACTTTTGGGTTTTTGGTGGGATCTTATCTTGTCATGTAGTAATGTTGTAATGTAAAATGTCCTTGTAGTACCATTATAGGTATGTGGGAAAACATAGAACTGTGGATTTCTCAGAGTTTGAAATCGCCAACACGTCGAGGGCTGGTGAGGTGATTATACCCATACCTTCCTTTGGGAAGAGACTTATGGCCCTGCAATGGGTCTCATGCAGGGTGATGATGATTATAATGATCAGCGAGTATTTAATAAAAAAAAATTGGTTGCCATTATAAGAAAAGAAAAATATCATGCTTTGAGTTCTTTTGTATTAGGTATACTAGTTTACTAGCGAGCCCGGCGAACGATGTCCTGCCTTGATAATTTAAAATAATCCTAAAACTCAACCGCAGCGCCACCTACCGGATCTAATTGAGAATTTAAACCATTCTTGAATGCACCTGAACACAAACAAAAAATTTCATTAAAATATGTCCAGCCGTTTAGGAGGAGTTCAGTTACATACACACATACAGAATAACTATATATATAAAGAATGATTGTCTTTGTCTTGAAATATTTGAAGTCTTTGTGATCTGATCACGAGCTTCCATAAGTATACATTTTTTTTTTTAAATGAACAAGATTCGTTTATAGAATGGTCTAACGATCGAAATAAAATAACGAATTAATTCTGATAAAATCGTGTAATTAATAGGTTATTTTTTTATACTAACCATATAGAGCAGTGATACTCAACCTTTTTTTGTAAACGGGCCACAATCACGTTTCACTCATGGTGTCGCGGGCCGCAAACTACAAATATTTAGGTATTAAATTAAAAAAAAAACTAATTTCAAATTAACAACGTATTAATGTTGTGAAAAATGGTTGCCAATAAAACAAGCTTAGTATAACCCTTATATCATAAGGAACGCATTGCGGCCGGGTTATCTGGGATCTATTTACTTTACTCAGCGGGCTCATAGTTTTTCTGATCGGCACAAAATTTAAAATAATTGAAAATAAAGTATAATCGGGTTGGCCAACTACAAAGACCCGTCACGGCGGGCCGCAGGTTGAGTGTGGCTGATATAGAGCTACTAGACACAAAGTGGTTATTAATCTCTCACAATAAACATTGTTTTTATGTATAAATATAGTTGCTACGTCGCATTATTAACAAACTCATGTGGGATCGTGGATACCATGTCGGTCAGATCGAGAAAAGAAAATACCATGTCGGTCTGCTACTGTGTCTTAATTTAATTTAATTTAAGAGTCTTTTAAAATATACGTTATTTTTTAAAGTTTAAAGACTTATTCTTTAGGTAGTTATAATAGAATTATGTTTTTGCCACACGAAATTTGAAATAAATAATGAGGAGAATGATACATTAAGTCAAATAAAAAACTAACACAAATTATCTTTCTTGTATTTTACTGCTTAAACTATTAAATATGAAACAGTATAATGTAGTAGTAGATGCTATAAAAAGAAAAGATGTGATTTTATGTTTGTTAATTGCTTGAACTATCGATTATCTATACCAGTGATTATCAAACTTATTTCTTTTACCGCCCCCTTTGAAAATCAATTATTTTTCAGCACCCCCCATTTTTTATACACCCCTAAAACTTAAAAACCACAATTTCATTACTTTAATTAATTTAGTTATATTAATCGGTTCTAATGTTTAAACTTACATTCTAAACTAGAAATTTTTACCAGTAAGAGCAAATAAAACCCAACTTTATAATATTAATAATATATTTTAATCAAATTAAAAGAAACAATATAAATATGTAATCAGTTTTCGTTTTTATACTAATCTAATGAGATGGATGAATTTGATGATATTTAATAAGTTTGTTGATATCAGGTTCGATTTTACTCAAAAACAGTCGAAGTCGCCGCGTTTGATAATTGGCAAATGATTTCTCTTTTTAGTAAGCAGCGTTGTCACAGCGCTAAATCCACGTTCACACAAATATGACGATGGGAATGCTATCAAAAATCGTTCAACGATAGACCACAATCCAGGGTACAACTGCGGAATTGACTTTTGCAACCAAAATTGTTGGTAGCCATTTTTGTATTTGATTTTTATTTCCTCGTTCGTTGTCAGTTCTATAAGTTCTTGTTCCAACCGGGGTGATATTGCTATGTTGACATTTGAAAAAGGATCTAACACCCAGTCTGGTATTTCCAATTTCAAAATGTCCTGGAATCTTTCAATGAAATCACTGTGAAGATTTTCCAAATGTTGGCAGTAGAGGAGCAAATCGTCGTTGTTGCAGGATACTGATAAATTGGGAAAATTATGGAACTCACGTCTGCCGATATTCTTTTTGTGTAAGAGCAGCTTGACTACGAAAGCAGCGACGACATTTTTTGTTTTTATTAAGTTCAAGTCATCGCCTTGAAGTTGGAGATTCATATCATTAAGCAATGTATAAAGGTCTGTCAGGTATGCGATATCATTCTTTGATGTGATGAGGTTTTCGCACAATTCTGTGTCTTTGTTTTCCAAGAACTCTATGACAGAGTCAAACAGATTGTAAAAACGAGTCAGACAATTTCCTTTTGATAGCCAACGCACTTCTGTGTGAAAGATAAATCTGTTGAAATCTTCATCATTATTAATACAAAGCTGATTAAATAATCTGTCATTTAAAGAGTTATTTCGGATTTTATTGACTGCTCTGATGACATGTTGCAATGATTGAAATAGTCGTTCACTTAAATTTCTAGCAACTAAATGCTGTCGATGTATAACGCAATGTACAGCAAGCACATCAGGAATTTTGTTTTTTAAATATGATATGAAGTCTTTTTGACACCCCGTCATAGCTGGAGCACCATCTGTAGCAGCTAATATAATATTCTTCAACGGAATTCCTTTTTCATCACAAAACTTTTCCAGTGTTTAAATACGGTGTCTCCTTTCGTGTTAGTCTCTAAATTTTTAGCAAACAAAAGTTCTTGACATAATTTTTCATCTATACTAATATTATAAAGAGGTAAAGTTTGTGAGTTTGTGGGTTTGTGAGTTTGTGAGTTTGTGACGTTGTGACGTTGTGGCGTTGTAGGGTGTAATCTCAGGAACTACTAAACCGATTTTGAAATTTTTTTACCAATATAAAGCCACGTTATTTGTAAGTGTCATAGGCTATATATCATCACGCTAACACCAATAGGAGCGGAGCAACAATGAAAAATGTTTTAAAATCGGGGCTTTTTTTCCTTTTGAGAGATTCCGCTGCGTCTTAGCCCAAAAGAACTATTCCACGCGTACGAAGTCGGGGGCAGAAGCTATTGACTAATTATATTATCTATAATAATATTATAAAGAGGTAAAGTTTGTGAGGTTGTAGGGGGTAATATCTGGGGAGTCGGAGAAAAAATGGTCGAACGAAAACGTTTCTTACGAACGCTGCCTTAACTATGAGAGATATATGATTGAGTTCTAGAGAAAAGTTGTAGTTTGATAATGCCTATTACCGCCCAACGAAGTGGGCACAGGTCGGCTAGTCTATACTAATAATATAAAGAGGCAAAGTTTATGAGTTTGTGACGTTGTAGGTGGTAATCTCAGGAACTACTGGTCCGATTTGAAAAATTATTTCACTGTTATATAGTTCATTTATCGAGAAAGGTTATAGGCTATATATCATCACGCTAAGACTAATAGGAGCGGAGCACCAATGAAGAATGTTTCAAAATCGGGTTTTTTTCCTCTTGCGAGCATCCGCTGCGTGTTAGCGTTAGCCCAAAGTAACTATTCGGTTCTTAGGTTCGAAACGACGATAGCTTAGTTGACAGCGTTAATGGACGTTGGTTCCGGTGAAGGAAATACATCGTGCCGAAACCATGGCATGGTGGTATGGCTTTTTCTAAGTCCGGCTGACTAGCCCATCCATCATCAAGCTGAAAGTCTGCTGACAAGCACTCGTTAGTGTGATCCGGTAGCTACACTTGAGAGCCAGACCCTCTGTAGGTTTGGCATGTTTATCATCTTAGACCATGCCAATATTTAACATCAGATTAGATTGTGGTGAAACCCTAAAACCTAATAAGTATTTTTGAAGCTATACTTCTTTTGGCGCGTTAGGGAAAAATTATGAGAGTAAATGTTTTCGTTTTCGATGCGCGCGCATACCGTCACGAAAAACCGACACCCTGAACTTAGCTATAGTCAACATTTTGTTTCTTTGTATTTGTTGTTTGTATTTCTTTGTATTAAAACTTTCAAATGTATTAAATACCTTTTTTCTATTGTTTGTGTCGTTTTTTCTACAGACGTAGAATAAGGCGCAAGATAAGATTTTTATCTTGTTACGCCAAAGAAGTATAACTTCTAACGCGTGTAAAATAAAAATTCGCATTGGATAGTAAAACTCTGTAAATTATCATAACTACTGTTTTGAATTTTAAATATTTTGTGAATGCTTCGGAGGACTTCTGGCTTGTACAACATTAATCTTTATCAGAATAAAAAATATAAACGAAGTACATAATAAACTACTTATAACTCTTAACTCTTGATAACGTTGTTTGTAACAAGTTTAACGTAGAAATGAATTCTATTTGTACCTTAAAATAGTAGTAGTTACAGTAATTTTCTATTACGAAGCAAACACACTTTTAAAAGCCAGTTATAGAAAGTTAGCGAAAAGGTTGGTTTCGCACGGGCAATTAAAAAGAATAAAAATGTTGGAAAGTCTTATAACACCGTGGTCTGAGGGTCAACTTCGCTCCCGCACACCTGATTAGGCCACCCTTGGCAGCGGCTCAACCCTAGGTCCATTCCCTCGGCATGGAGCCCTCGAGTGCGCTGCTCGCGAGATAGACTGACACAAAATCTTACATCACTGCGACAACATTACACATATCACCTCCACACACGTGCACGCATACACGCTTACACATTCAAGTGGAAGAGTTTTATTTTATTTCCCTTATCAAACTGAAAATAGAAAATTATCCGATACAAAATATATATAAGAATTGTTGGGGTATGTATGCTTGGTACAGATATATGTTTCAACAACTCATATATGTATGAATAGTTATCTCAGCTTAGGTTAGCTCAGATAGATCGCGAATAGCATGTATCAGGCAACAGCCCAAGCCGAGATGTGC
The DNA here is from genome assembly GCA_036509395.1 of Antheraea yamamai. Lineage (NCBI taxonomy): Eukaryota > Metazoa > Arthropoda > Insecta > Lepidoptera > Saturniidae > Antheraea > Antheraea yamamai. The sequence continues at coordinate 6,463,805 of AP028442.1, read as the reverse complement.
CGTGCACCCTTGAGCTAGTTGTCAAATAAAATCGGCTGAGTGCCTTAAGCGCTCGCCTTAGTAGTCCGGTAAAGCTGTTAAGACCTTGCTAGGTCAATAGCGTAGACAGTTTGAAAACAAAAAAAAAGTCTTATAACACAAAAACAAAAAAAATTTGGTTCCGTTATTTATCAAAGTAATAGACTTAATGTTTTTTTTAAATTCACTGTTTAATTTTGAGTAAAAAGAAATAACTTTGACCCTAAGTGACTAGAATGATCAATATGGATAGAAACAATATAAGAAAAAAACCATATTGATAAATATTAATATACATAGAATATAGTCTATAAAGGTTGTTGTTCAAACTGACGAAAATTTTAACAGTGAGTGTTAAATAATAGACTATTCTGACATATTAAAGCTGCCTTATTGTACGCTACAGTTACACGAAAATGATCTGCGGTGTTATCATTACATAGTATAAAACAAAGTCCCCTACCGCGTCTGTCTGTCTGTCTGTTCGCGATAAACTCAAAAACTACCCAACGGATTTTCATGCGGTTTTCACCGGTGGATAGAGTGATTAATGAGGAACGTTTTAGTATATAATTTGTCAAGGATTTTTTCATAATCAGGGCGGGACAACGTCTGCCGGGCCTGCTAGTTGTTTATAAAGAGAAATTACACAGGCGAAGTCGCGACCGACTGGCAGTAATTTTTATATGGAAAAACCCAGGCAAAACTACTTATATAAACTAAACATGTAAGGATATTATACTAAATAGAAAAAATTGTTTACAAGGTAAATGACCTCTGAAAACGTATCTGCGGTTGTCAATTCCGTTATTAATAAATCAAAATTTAAAATCAATACTGCCAAATCATGATTTCTGACGAATAAGGAAAATTCTTCAATTTAATACTTTATCTGAGGTTTTTTGGCAACTAGATATGCTGGTTTGAAAATTTTTCGAATCGAGGATAGTGTAATCACAGAGACTAATTAATCAATGCTAAAAGAACGTATTACATACTAGCCTCTGCCCGCGACTTCATCCGCGTGGAATAGTCACTTTGGGCTAACGCTAACACGCAGCGGGATCTCTCAAGAGGAAAAAATCCCCGATTTTTAAACATTCTTCATTCGTGCTCCGCTCCTCTTGGCCTTAGCTTGATGATATATATCCTATAACCTTCCTTAATAAATGAGCAATATAACACTGAAAGAATTTTTCTAATCGAACCAGTAGTTCCGGAGATTACCCCTTACAACGGTCACAAACTCACAAATTCACAAACTTTACCTCTTTATAATATTAGTATAGATAGGCCAACTGAATCCGTTTATAAGATTTATGAGGACACAATTTGTTAAATTCTTATCAAACTTATTTTTTAATTTAACTTTTTTTTAATTTAAATTTAATTCAATTTTAATAAACGACTAGCTGCCCGCCACGGCTTCGTACGGGTAGACTAAAGAAAATCAGACCAAATCTTTACAATACGACCATGTAATAAAATAAATTCGCAACTGAACGTGAATCTGCCGTTTCCACCAGTATTTTTGAAGATGAGAGATCTATCTTCAGTCCCACTCGCTTTTTATATGGATATTTTTTTTATATAATCCAAATTTTTCATTTCTCCGTATGAAACATTTTATTTCATACAAACCTTGTCCTGGTAATTAAAAACAACAAACAAAACATTACTCAAGTAAATGCAGCTGTTCTGAAGTGATGCGCTATATACATTCGGTATTTTTTTAAAAAATATATATATATAACTAGCGGGCCCGGCAGACGTTGTCCCGCCCCGATTATAAAAAAAAATCCTGGACAATATATATCAAAACGTTCCTCGTGAATCACTTTATCCATTAATGAAAACCGCATAAAGATCCGTTCAGTAGTTTTTGAGTTTATCGCGAACAGACAGACAGACAGACGCGGTAAGGGACTTTGTTTTATACTATGTAATGAAAGTATAAATATATCATCCGTTGCGCTGGTTCGGTTCCGGTTGAACGTACAAAATGTGTCAAATCATGCACAGCGTCGCCTTTGTTTATAAGAAAACCGTTCGCCACAACCCTGTCTTTTAGATGACTGAACCAAAGCAATGGGAGATTGATCCATCGCACAGTAACTGTTGCAGTCTAGCATATAGCGAATAAAATCCTCTCACCACCTTACGGGTTTTACGAGGTTATCTTTCACTCAAAGTTGCAGAGAAGTTAGCGAAGAAATACATTTTACCGCCTCTTGCCCCATTGACTGTATCCTTTGATAAGCAAATGAATACCTTTCAGTCAAGTATCAACCACGAATTCACTAACATTGTACACCGAATGTAATAAACTGGTATATTATAAGGTACATTGACCCTGTCACCTTCGAAGTCTTAGAAAGACAGACTGCTCTTAGAAAAACATATAAAAAATTGAATGCATAATATACCTACTTTGCTTACAAAAGGCACACACCGCTTGCCCACTTCACACATCGCTAAATACGTAATTCTTATAAAAATCGTTTAAAACTTCAATAACTTTGAATTAAATTAAAAAATCGTGATAATTATTTATTTAGGTAAGAACTAGTACTAAAATGTATAAAAAAATTAATTGATTCAATCGAGTTTCTGCATGATGCGCGCGCAACCGCTGAATTTTATTTATAACTAGCTTCTGCCCGCGACTTCGTCCGCGTGGAATAGATACTTTGGGCTAACGCTAACACGCAGCGGAAGCTCTCAAAAGGGAAAATAAAACCACAACTTTGAAACATTCTTCATTGGTCCTCCGCTTCTATTGATCTTAGCGTGATGATACATAGCCTATAGCCGTCCTTGATAAATGAGCTATCTAACACTGAAAGTATTTTTCAAAACGAACCAGTAGTTCCCAAGATTAGCGCGTTCAACCAAACAAACATATCCTTCAGCTTTATAATAGTAGTGTAGTTACTACTCTTCTCTCGTACTTAATTCGAGCTGTCATTCAAATTACAATAACTTTTGGAAGAGTAGACCGATTTTAATGAAACAAAGACTAAGTTACTCCCGAAGATATTCTTTATGATTTTCTTGTTGAGGTTTTATTGTGAAATCAGTACTTTAGCAGTGGTCCGTGTTCATACAAACAGACAGACAGACATTTCTAAAAATGATTGAAATGTATTTTATTACTTATTTCTGCAACAATTTTTTTCACGAAAATCGAAAATACCTTTAGAAGATGAAGCTCACTATATTCTTATTGTTATACTTCAATATATTAGAAACGTTGTACTATGTTTTAACAGCAACTAATTATGTCTGCGGTTCGTTGCTGTGTAAAGCATTAATAATACACATTGAGACAGGTTATGTTAATTTAATTTTATATATAATCAAGTATTACAGGTTTTCTGTAACCCAGTACTTCAGAAAAATATTCCAAATTAGATTCTTGATTTACCTATAGTCAACATTTGTGGTTATATTTAAGGCTTAAAACTAGTGTTATTCCTTCCTCTCCTTATATTCTGGGATATCTAATTTTTTAAATACGTCAATGCTTAAATAAGGAAAAGTGGTTAAGTAAATAGATAAATATTGTTTTATATTTCAAAGAAACAGAGTCGTTTCTTACATATTTAGGTTTATGCAAACACCTTTTGTTTTCACTTTAAGTCGCTACACTTCATTGATTCTTGGAATTATTCTTTACAGGAACAGTGTACTGAGTAAGCGACCAATGTATTTACTAAAATTAACATTAATAAACTAGTGTATATTATATATACACAGGAATAAAGTAAACTTTAAGCCTTCAAGATTAACGATTCAAGATAAAAATAAACGTAAATTTACTGAGATTTTCATACCGAAAAGTAGGCTGTTTTGTGCGAGGGACTACGGAGAATTGATTGTTTTAAATGGTATCCTATTAATTTTAAAAAACAATCATCTGTACATCATTGTTAAAGGTTCAATGTATCTGTAGTTAGTCATTATGTTTAACAAAGTCTAATAGTTTTGTTGTAATTCTTACCGAAAAACAGTGAAAATGGACCTTTTTTGAGAGCGCGTCCTTAATATGTAGTAGATTTATATTTCAAGGCATAGAATAGGAGCCGTTCATAAAATACTATCGCACTTATGGGAGAAAGCGGTATCTCTTACTATGACAAGGAAACGAAGTGTCGTTCATAGCTTATCAAGCAACTATGCATATAATTTTCTTGTTATAGTGGAACCTTTACAGTTGAAGTGTGTTATTTGTCCGGACTAATTTGCGAAACGGCTAAACTGATTTTAAAGAAATTTGTACTGGTAAATAGAGGAACTGTAATATTGTCAACTTGGCTTCATATTATTACACTTTTCCATATGAGCTAAGCAGTAAATATAATAAAGAATAATTCACTATTATTTATATGTTTTAGGGTCTGATCACAATCTCAGCTGATGTTAAATAAGGAAGATTTAAGGTGGTTAATACGCTGAACCTCGAACCGGATATGCTCTCAAGTACAGCAGCTGGAACACACCTATATATGCTTGGCAATATATTTCCAACCATTGGTAATTAGCCAGGCGTGCTTGGAAAAAGCCCTATCACCATACTATGGTTTAGTCATGGTGTTTGCCATCTCTTACAGTTCAAGCACATTCGCCAGGATTCGAACTTACGTCATTCGATGCGATGTCCGAACCCATTAATCCTCCAAGCCATAATCGCAATCAGGGCAACAGGCCAAGATGACATTTAGCTTGTAGTACCTTAAATGCTGCCCAATGAGTTTAGCCAAGTTGTAAATGCCTGTCTGGCCAAGAGCGTCAGTTATTAAAGAAAAAAGCGCCTTCGCTTCTAATCCCATAATTAATCCAATTCAAATAATGTTTTTTGCCATAACATAAAAAAAAATCACAAAAGTGAAGTCATTGGCTTGTCTCTTACAAGAGATGTGAACGCCATAGTTGCAAGGAATAGCCAAAAAAAGGTATTATGTGAAATGACTGTCATTGTGAGAAGACAGGACAGAAAGACTAAGCGCTTTAACATACAAATTCTTTTGAAAACAGTCTGTGACAGTAAGTTTTGTTTAGGTCATTGACTTCTATGCAGGTGCGTTTGGGTATTCAATTGTTTTGTTCTCCTAACATCTTTATTCTCGTGTCTAACCCAGTGACTTTAACGTTTCATTAAGAATGAGTCTATATAAATGTATTTTTTCCAAATATTGCTTATTAGATTTGTGATAGTTTCAATTCAATGTTATCAAGTCTAATGTCTTGAAAGACAAGGGCCTACGTAACAGAATTGTTTTTTTTATTATAAAAATGATTCCCATCTTTATTAGATACTAACGGGCACGACGGACGTTGTCCTGCTCTGATAATAGAAATAATCCTGACAAATTATATACTTAAGCCTTTCTCATGAATCAGTTCAGTAGTTTTTGAGTTAATCGTGAACAGCCAGACATACAGACGTGGCAGAGGACTTTGTTTTAGATTATGTAATGATTATATAATATAAATTGTATGAAAAAAATAGTCACTATATTCTAAATATTAATATGAAAATAAGGGAATTAGGACACGTCATTTGAAAATGAATTGAAGCATTTATTTGATAAAGATCGTAAGAATAATTGTCAGTATTTTTTAGTCACTCTTCAGAAGACATGATCATCGGTGTCAATGACTCTGAGTGATCTAGTACAGCGGTAGCAAATCTATGGCAAACGCCTATCACAGATAACAGGTAATTTATAAAAAAAAAAAAACAATTTTTGTAAGAAGTAAAAGATTAGATTTCATAGACTATAATTTTTTTTAAGAAAAAATTTACAATAAAGCAAAGAGGCGTGCAGTTCACAATACTTACAATGGAATTTAATTAAAGAAACATAATAACTGTAATGATATACCTATTAGTTCGGTCAGTGTGTAATTTGATATATTAAAATGTTTTAAATGTCCACAGTGTTTTAGTGCTTATCTCAAAACAAGTTTGTTTAAATTGCTTTAAACATTTTTTTAGAAATAACTTTTTTTAAGATGTTCGATAATATTGTAACTTTTAGTAGTCTCTTTTTTGTTTTTTGAGTTTTGTAGTCTCTTGATCCAAGTAACTGAGGAAAACTTCATTATTTTATCCTGTCATGTGACAATAGACTAAGTTAATAACGGGCTGCTATTTCAGTAATTTATTAAAGTAGGTCAATGACTAGCAACTGTCCGCGACTTCGTCCACGTCAAATTATGATATCAAAGTTAACAATAATACAAAATAGATTAGCGCCACCTAGCGATGATTCATAATAAAATGGATACCATAGAAATCTTCTCCATGAGTAAACACATTGGTATGGGGGCGTTCATAAATTACGTGAGATGTTTAAGGGAGGGAGGGGGTCGAGTCAAATCTCGTCTAATCTTAAGTTGGAGAGAGGGGGGATCTCGGCAAATATCACGCAATTTTTTTTCTGATTGAAACAAAAAAAATATACTGTTTTGGTCCATTTAATCCAGATTGTACATGCTTAAGATTTAATATTAAGCGCAATCGTAATACGATTAAGATCATTCACTAATTCGTTCAAAAGAAAATAATTTCATTTTCTTTTTACAATAACAATCCAAAGCGTTTACGTAAGAAATTCACATTTTGAAAAATCTCACGTGAGATTTGGAGATGGGGGAGGGGGTTGAATAAAATCTTACGACATCTCACCAGGGGGACAGAAAATTAAAAAAAAACACCTCACGTAATTAATGGACGCCCCCTATGTGAAACGGTGTTAAAGTTTTTTTCTCAAATTTCATGAGGCAATGTTTATCACCTTTTATGATAGCCCCAAATATCAATTCGCTACAACATTTTAAGCTGTCGCATATTTTTTTACGTGATAAAGCCATGCTGCAGCTATTACTGGTTTCAGCATGAATGGGTCGGCTCGCCCGGGGTTGTACCACCATCCCACAGAAAATCGACGTGAAGTAACAGTGCTGGCATTGTTGTGTTTCGTTCGGTCAGTAAGAGCGCCGGAGGACCACCTCCCCTCCCTTCACCCCTCCCCCATCCCTCGACAGGATGGCAACGCACTTGCGACTCCCCTGGTGTCGCTAGTGTCTACAGACGGCGGTGATCACTTAACATCAGATGACCCGCCTGTTCGTTTGCCATCTATAATATCTATATAGTTTTTAAAATGAACAAAATCTTTAGAAAATATATAATTTATTCTATCGTCGTATGCTTCGATCAACAATAACTAGATAAAGGGTCGACGCGAAAAATACGTCTCGGTAAATAAGAGCTCACTTGAAATGTGAGTTTTATTTTGTTTAGTTTGTTTGAAACACAGCCAATGTAAGCACGTTTCACATGCCGCAGTGTATTCAAAAGATGCAAAAATAATACCCGAAAAAGCAATTTAACGGTCGGAGTATTTTACTTTCGCTAAATACATGTTGAATAAGTTATATTTTAAGCTTTAAACTAACAAATAATATCAAATTTTGAACAAAATTACCGATTTTAAACCTGTGGTACAAATGTTTGACCTGGGCTCTCCAACTACGCACAAACACGCACAATAACGGGAAAACGTACTTTATTTATTACGTGTTAAGGTTGAATACACGCTAAATGTTGTTCATGTTGTCTTTTCATTTGTGAGGGGAGTAATTTATTGCTTTGCTCGTTTTATCGTAAGTATTAGATAATATTTTGAACATTTGTGACTTTATTACTAGGTGTCATGGTTGTAATTAGGTTGAACTTAAAACTTTTTTTCTCCCTTTCTTAGTAAACAAATAGCTGCACATAAGTATATTAAATTTAAATTTTTTTTCCCTCACCCCATAATTTTCTAATATTTTTCTCTCTTTTACTTTCAATTTTTTTTTTTAATTTTTTTTTTTTTTTTTTAATATTTATTTAAGAATTAATTAATTTATAAATTTTTTTTTTTTTTTATTTTTTATTTTTTTTTTTATTGTTTTTTTTTTTTTTTTTTTTTTTTTTTTTTTTTTTTTTATTTTTTTTAAAAAAAATTATAAAATTTTCTTTTTACAATTTTAAAAATTTTTTTTTTTTTTTAAAAAACTAAATTTTTCCCATTCCCCCTTTTTTTTTTTTTTTAAAAAATTATTAATTTTTCTATATTTTCCTTTTTTTATAAGTGACGCCCTCCTCTTTTTTTTTTTTAATTATATAAAAAGTTTTTTTGATTTTTTTTTTTTTTTTTTTTTTTTTTTTTGTTATTTTTTGTTTTTGAAATTTATTTAAAATTAATTGGTTTTAAATTTTTCCTCATTTTTTAAATTTGATATTTTAAGAGTTTTCGTTTTTGGGTAAAAAAATTTTTTCTTTTTTTATTAATTTGGAATTGATTTTTTTTTTTGTAATTTTTTTTTTTCATTCCAAAAAAAAACCTTCAGAAAAAAAAAAAAATATTAAAGAAAAAAAAAATTTTTTTTTTTTTTAAATAAAAATTTTTTTAAATATACTCTTTAAATTCTCAAAATTTTTTTTTTTTTTTTTTTATTTTTCCGAGAAAAAAAAAAAATTTTATTAAAAAAATTAAATAAAATAAAAAAAATTAAAAAAATTTTTTTTTTTTTAAAAAAAAAATTAAAATCCGTCTGTCTCCTCTTTTTTTTATTGAGGGTTTTCGTTGTATTTTTAGTTTTTTTTTTTTTAAAAAAAAAAAAAAAAACAGCCGTCTTTTGAAAATATAATTTTTTTTTAAAAAAAAAAAAAAATTTTATTTTTTTTTCTATGAAAATTTTTTTTTTTTTTTTTTTTAAAACTACATTTAAAAAAAAAAATTTTTAAAAAAAAAAATTCCCCCCCCCCCCATTTTTTAAAAATTTTTGGAAATTTTAAAATAAAAAGCGCGTTTTTTTTAAAATTTTTAACTTTTTTTTTAGTCGGGAAAAAAAATTTAAAAAATTCTGAAAAATATCTTTCGGGGGGTAGAAAAAGATAGAAAATTTTCAGCGAAATCAAAGGGGGTCAGGTAAAAAATTTGTCGATTTGACATGGAATGACCCATATATTTACGCGGACAGCTTTTAGCTTCAATTTTGTACGTGACCCTTTATCTAGTTATTGTTGATTGAAGGTCGTATGTCATCTTCCAAAAAAATTAGGAGTTAGTTGATTTATATATAGCTCGAAAATGTCTAAGATGCTTTGATAATTATATAGACCAACCTCCATATTTGTATATGTATATATGTGTGTACGTGTATATTTATAGACAGTATAACAACTCCCAACCTATTATTAAAATAACTAGTATTTATGTAACTAAATACCCTTTATAAATTAATTATTTATCATGAGGAAGTAAAATTTGTAAAAATATAAAAACAAGTCGTGGTCATGGAATTACTCAACATTATAAGATAACACATTGACTGCGTTCCACTAAGCGTTCACAACGCTCGCGCTCACAACCACAATCGCGTGTTTTCCCGCTCCACTTACTGCTGGGCGTTACAATCGTACACCCAAGTGGAACGCATAATGGGGCGTTTTGAGCGTTCAGGTAAATAAAACAAATGGCGATCTAGAAATAATAAAACAAAAGCTTTAAGAGGTTATGTCTTACCAGTGAATTGTATTAATTATTATGTACATTGATTTAAGTATATTGAAAGATAAATGTATAATTCAATTTTTATGTTTAATTCTAGTGCAATATGAATTAATTTGCATTCAAATAAAATAAGAATGTCTTTCGAGGTAACAGTAGGATATTTGGTGATAATTGTATATATTATTGAACTATGTTTTATAAAAGTGTACAAATGATATATTTTTCTCATGTAACTTTATTTAATAACAAAATATATTTTTTGGTTTAATAAAAAATATTAAATTATCATTAAGTTATTATAAATTAATTTCCTCTCAGAATTTGACGATTCCAAACAGTATTAAATAGAATTTAAAATTATCAAAATATAATTAATATATTACATGTAAATATATTAATAAATTTAATTAATTAATCCATTAAATACAATATGTTATTTAATATAAATATTTTTGACTGCATCAAATAATGACATTTTTACGGTCGCCATCTTTATTGAAAATCCCGCCAATTTTGTCAAACTCACATCGACCCATCTCCAGACGTGGGGTGTCGTGAGCTTCGCGTGAGCGTATGTTATTACGTCATTAATGACGTTTTCGGCGCCACCGCAATGCTCGAGGTCGTCTAGTGGAACGGCTAAAAGGCTGCTGTGAGCGTTATGAACGTCTTGTGGAACGCGCCCATTGTCGATATGGCGGCTCCAGTATTAACAAATTGTTTACAAAATTTGCATACTTTATGGTTTGTGGTTTCATTTCATATCCAGAACCTAACACACATCATTGGTTGACATTGACAGCGAACGAAAACAAGGTAATAAAAAAAATTTCCTCTCAAATAGATCTTTAGCAAAGAGGACCGCTAAACGGTTATCGTATATCATTACGTGGTGTTCGTCGTGATTCCCCGAGCGGAGAGTGTCGTCTAGTTTTTATTTAAACGTAACAATACGCTATTGGTCTGACGGTCTTTCACAGCTTCACCGGACCTTGTGTTGCTAAGTGAGTCTTCGTTTGTATCTGTATTTACACAAGAGAATGCGATGCTCTTCGGTGAAATCAATTCATTCCCCATTCATTCGCTTTTGTTCTCTTAAAACGAATGCATTTGCATGTTAGTGGTGAGTATACAGGCGATATTATTAAAAAGTAACCAAATTGACCTATGTCGGTTATTAGTCTGTGGGGAACCAAAATTGATGATAGAAAACTCCCAATTTTTGGCGGTATCTTGGAATGCCATGTAGTGGTCTTTATATTTTATCCATAATCTTGTGTCATTTGACTCTATATTGTGTAATGTTGGTGGTGCTTTACGTAATATAGTTTGGTTATTGTGCACAAGTGAAGTGGTTCGGAAATAATACCGCGGCGCATGGATTCTGACTTTCCACAAAAACTCCCAGGAAAGTTCTAATAAAATGGCCACCATCTTGTTAGTTCATTGAAATTATATCAAGAAACTTGTAATATCGTTACTCATTTGACAATGCCAGTAAAAGTCTACTAAAAGACTCGTTGCCAAAAATAAAATAGAAGAAGAAAAAAAAGAATAGATATGAAATGTCTAATTTAGCAATCCGTTTGTGGTGTAAGGAGTAAACATTTTATTACTAAGAATTCTGCATTTACGTAGCAAAAAAACTTGAAGTTATTATACATTTGAAATGAATAACGTTCTTTTTACTTTTTGATAAATTAAATCGTTTAAATTATGTTAGTAATCTATTATATATATTTAAAATTGGAGGTGTGTGTCCCTATATTTCACTTTCAGCAAAACACGCATCAACAAAAGGTAGGCAACAAGCCCATTCACTATGTGGTGCAAGCAAAAGGGGAAAAAGGGGGGAAACAACAAAACCCAACCCAAACAAATACATCACAACAAACACAAAAAAAAACCAACAAGGAAAAACCAATCAAAACAAAAAATCAAATGTAACGGGAATCTGAAATGGGGTCAAAACCGTACTAAAAAAATTAAAAACAAAAATCGGGAGCCATCAAAGAAACGAGAAAAATCAAAAAATTAAACATTAATTAAAAAAAATCACAGCAATAAAAAAAAAAACAAAAAAAAAAAAAAAAAATGGCATAAAAAATAGAAGTGAATATAACATAACAAAAAAACAAAAAAACCACAACGGACAACAAAAAAATAAAAATCTAAAACGCAAAATCAAATGTGACACATTTGTCCTTTGTGTACTTTGCCAAACTAGATATTAAACGAAGAACGGTCGTTTGTTTTTTTGGCTTATAAATTTAATCGAACGTATAATAAATCTTTATACCTATATCCATATATATAAAAGGAGAAGCTGACTGACTTAATGACTGACATATCAACAACGCAGGGCCTAAACTATAAGGGTTGTAAACTTGAAATTTTGCATAAGGGTTTCTTCTATAACGTAGGTGAGCACTAAGAAAGGATTTTTGAAAATTCACCCCCTAAAGGGGTAAAAGGGGGGTGCAAAGTTGGTATGAAACTTTGCCGTTTTTGAAGTTATTGGAATGAAATTCAGTATGAAGGTTCTTCATTAATAGTCATGAAGCACGTGTAAAATATTTTTTTCAAAATCATCCGTTAAGGGGGTAAAAGGGGGCTGCAAACTTAGTATGAAAGTTCTCTGATTTTCAAAGTTATTTCAATAAAATGTTGTATTTGGGATATAAGTTCCTAATAATGATTATTGCCGATATCCCTTTTTGTAAATTCAATCCCTAAGGAGGTAAAAGAGGGGTGCAAACTTAGTAGATATAAAAGTTTTTCGTATTTACCTACAATGAAATTTTGTATTTAGGTTATTAGTTAATAATATTATTATTGGCGATATTCTACTCAGAGTTTAAAGTATCGGATTCGAAACTCTTCCACCTAGCGAGCCGCGGTGGTGCATGAGGTAGGGGGGCGGGGCGTACGTAGTAGTGGGTAGCCCGCACGCGGGCAAACGGCGGTAATATTTTTTTTTTATAAACAACATGTACCTATGTTTATTTATATCTCCTACTTTCATTAATAATATAATAAAACTAGCGGACCTGCGGACGTTTCATAATATAAAATATAACCCAAAATTCATCCCCACCCCCCCCTCCCGCTTCCATTTTTAATTCTAACCCTTCCCCATTCTCCACAACACACCCCCAAATTTTCTTCAAATTCGTTCCATTCTTTTAGGAGGAGTTCAGTAACATATGTACATAATTATTCTATATATTATGTACATAATGATTCTAATTTCATTATAAAAGAACGATTTTAAAATAAATAAAATAATTGTATAAATATTATAAAATACCTACTTGCCCTAAATGACTACCTCATAAAATCATTAAATATGTCTACAGACGATCTACTGTAGGCTAATATAACTACCTCAATATCGCAAACGAAGTTGCGGGTAAAAGCTAGTATAGGTATAATTCTTCTGCTTGTGTATGTGACTGAAGTCCTCCTAAAGGGCTGGAGAGGTTTTGATGAAATTTTTTGTATGTCGATTGTGGTAACACGGTAGGTGGCGCTGCGGTTGACTTTTAGTATTTTTTTCATTAAGACAATGTCTGCTGATATCGCTAGTATCTTCTATAAAAAGTAACACTAATAATCTATACTAATATATAAAGCTGAAGAGTTTGTTTGTTTGGTTGAACGCGCTAATCTCAGGAACTACAGGTCCGATTTGAAAAATTAAATTTCGGGTCTTTCGGTGTTAGATAGCTCATTTATCGAGGAAGGATATAGACTATATATCATCACGCTAGGACTAATAGGAGCGGAGCGCCAATGAAGAATGTTTCAAAATCGGGCAATTTTCTCCTTTTAGCTGCGTGTGAGCGTTAGTATTATATACGTTGCCATGGTAACGTGGTAAATTTCTATCGCAAACATTTTTTAAGTTTGTTTTGTTTCCATTTTTTTATTTGTAACTATTACGTATTATAAAAATAAAGTGCGTGTATGTGAAATTAAAATAACAACTTTTTGGTGAATGGATATTGCTACAAATAAAAATATTTTTTTTTTTAATCTTGTCGGTATTTTATATTATTGTATTTTGTCTGTCTGTTTGTTCGTTCCAGGTTATGTCCGAAACGACTGGACCTATGTTAACGGGAATTTTGCTGGCAAATATCCAAAATTGTAGCGGTTGACATATTCTATTTTATTTGTTGAACTATTCCCGTTCATTCGTCCGTGTGAAATTTATCAAAAATATGTTATTTACTATAAAAAAAACCCGTGAGACGTGTGCTTTACTGGACTTCAAGAATAAATATATATAATTGAAAGTCATATGTTTGTATGTAATGTAAATTATATTATCTTTCTGGTCAATTTGGCGGCTATTTGTTTTATTAACCGCGCTTGCATCTACATAACTCAGTGATTATAGCAACGTATAAGACTAACTTAATTATATCGACAATATGGGCATATTATATCTATATAATTAAAGATTTAACACATATTGTTGGATAGCGTATAGCTTAAAATTTTAACTACTTTTTTTTGTAGTCTAAGTGAACACTGAGGGTGATATATTGTAGGTTAAAGTTCCAGGTATGTCGCTGATGATAAATCCCATCCCATTCGATACACTGTTATTATTCACATATCTAATGTACGCGTTACATGTTACAGTAGACGCGTGCGTGTCGTAATTACAAGTGTTTTTGAAAAAGCATCTCTGTAATGTACACACCTTTTTTTTATATATTATAGGAGGCAAACGAACAGACGGGTCACCCGATGGTAAGTGATCACCGCCGTCCATAGACACTAGCAACACCAGGGGAGTCACAAGTGCGTTGCCGGCCTTTTAAAATAATACTACTAATAATAATACACACCTACTTATAATTTTACATTTCTTTAATACATTTTAAAAAAGCACGTGCGGAGCAGCGAGTAACATCTAGTATTAATATATCTTTAAGTAATTAAAAGCAATGACATATCTTTACGTAGGTATTCGATAATTACTATATAATATTCGGTAGATGCCTTTACGAGAAGCCTTAAATAGCGTGTTCATTAACTAACTCTCCACTTTCGTACCAACTTGTGTCAATACTCGTGATCAAACATAGGTAATTGAAATAAAAAGACTAATGGAAAAATATCTATTTATTAAAAACCAAAAACACTTCTTTCCTATTTCAACTATAATTCCTCATATTCCTTCTTACGCTGTTCTCGCTTGGGTATTTGTAATACGGATAATAAGCGCCTATTTTTCTATTATAAACAAGATATGGAGGCATGTTGTAGCCGTTAGAGGTAGATGACCAACTTCTTCTGTACGCGTTTCTTTTCATCTTTGAGTGTTTATGTATGTCGTTGAAAGTATTTTTCGATTCATTTGCATTCTCCTCAAATGGTGTAAATAACTCATTTTCATCGGTAATTTTGCGCGCATTGACTGACACAGACACCATCGTTGTAAATAATATCGCAATTAGAATTAACTGGAATAACAATAAAAAAAATTATATACACACAAATCATACATCATTTTTGTCATATTCAGGTGCTTATAATTAATTGTGATATATAATATTATTGAAGTGAAACATCTCATAGGAGGGTTTTGAAATTCTGATCGGTAATCTTTCTGTGTGACGAAAGTAGTGGGGGTACACACTGTGTCGGGTAGTGTGTTGAAAACACCAGTTCTTGTCTAATCGCCGAAGTTAAGCAACGTCGAGCACGGTCAATACTTGGATTGGTGACCGCCTGGCAACACCGCATGATCTTGGCTTTTTGTTGTATTTTTTAATTAATATGTTTGTAATACAAAAGTGTCACTCCTATCACGTGTCTTTATGACACGCCATGTTTTTTTTTTATCAGCGAACTTTAAAAAATCAAATAAGTTAAAATATAACAACTACAATAAGCTACAGTCTGATAAAATTAAAATAAAGCTTTTTATTCTTAACCATACCTTTTTAAATTGATATTTTACATTACAGAACATTCACATTGATTAAGATATTCAAAGATGTGATGTCATGTTTGATAATAGTTGTTTTTATCGATGTTCAATAAATGTATTTTAGCTCACCTTTACCAAAAAGAGGCGTCGGTTTTCCATTTTTGTTAGTTTTATTCTATCTCTTATAATTGCTTTGTTCTAGTGAAAAAATAAAAAATTACGACGGAACGTTCCCTATGTCCTCTTTAACTCTTGTCCTATAGTGAAATTACCTTGAACTTCGCGTTTGTATATATACGTATTGTCGTTTTTAGATGTGCTACTTTTTTAGAACATGCGTAACTGTAGAGACGCATTCTATTACAAAAATATTTCCGAAATGAACATGTATCGGAACAAGAACAAAACGAATAAACTCTAGTCTGTCTGTTTGTTATCATTCCAGGAGTAATGATTTAGAAAAGAAATTATAGCTGGATAAAAATTTATCTCCTTTATAAGGCACAAGTTCGGCCCTGCGTGGAATACTGCTCGCACCTCTGGGACGGTTCGGCAAAGTACCTCTTGGATACCCTGGACAGGTTGCAAAGACGGGCTGTCCGCATGGTTAATGATGCAGACATTACAGAGTTCATAGAGCCGCTTCAGTTGCGCAGAGACATTGCCTCACTGAACGTGTTCTACCGTCTGTATCATGGCGAGTGTTCTGAAGAGCTATTCAACTTGATCCCTTCCTCTCCTTTTCATAACCGCACCACGCGCGCTGGTCTTCGGAGCCACAGTTTTACGGTAAATCCTATCTGGGCACGAACTAAAAAGTTCGCAACATCCTATCTTTGCCGTGCCGTGAAGCTATGGAACAATCTCCCGGCCAGTGTGTTTCCTCCTTCCTATGACATGGGGTCCTTCAAGCGCAACGTGAAGAGATACTTACGCAGGCCGGCATGACAGCGGCGACCGGCGAGGGATAGTATGTCTCTCGGTAGTCGCCATTGTTTTTGGATTGTACTGTGCTTACCATCAGGCACAGTACAGTGCGCCATTTTGCCGAGCTACGATAAAAAAAAAAAAAAATAAATAAAGCGGACGGCCGGCATTTTGTAATTGATAATTATTTCAATTCATTAGCTTTTGCTCGCAACTTCCCTGAAGTTAATATAGATTTGACCAGGTAACAGATGTAAACAGGAAAGTATTAAACTATTAAGTACACTGTTTTTGCTACTGTATGTAATCTATGTACTTTTCTACAGCATACAAACTAACTCATATTGGCACTTAAAATATTAGATAGGATTACTTACCTATACTAATATTATAAAGAGGTAAAGTTTGTGAGGTTGTAGGGGGTAATATCTGGAAATACTGGTCTGATTTGAAAAAATCCTTCAGTGTTAGAGAGCTCATTTATCGAGAAAGACTTATAGTTTAATGTTTCAAAATCGGGGTTTTTTTCCTCTTGAAGCTAGTAATATATAAAGAGGTAACAGGTACCCATTACATGAATTCAATTTTCTAAACCTATTACTTCATTCAAGACCTTATACCGTTAATATATCAGTTAAAAAAAAATGATTGTCTGTAAAGTTGGTTTACGGATGATAATTTTACGTAATAACGTCATAAAAAAAAACATTGATGAAAAATTGCACTCTTTTATGAATTTAATTCAATTATTATTACTGAATTATCATTATTTTGTATAATACAACAAGGAGATAATTGAAAATTTTTTTTCGATAAATTAACATTTATTTGCACTCGTTAATCCAAATATTTTTTACTTTTTTAGATAGATGCGTCACATACCGAACGCTTAGGCCGATCGCGCCTCTCTATCGCTCGTTCCGTGCTCTCGCTTGCACTCTCGGCTCAGGCGAAACGTGACAATGAGTCATGCTTTTTTCTGCGTGACGCCGGCATTCATAAATTTATAAGACGTTATCACTTCAAAAATAATGTATTTTTAATGTTCTTACACCAGACTTAACCTGAAAGATTCTATTTAAAGTTCCATATTCAAAGGCAGTTATCTTGTTGAGTGTACTTTTAAATTGTGATACATACCTACCATCTTTCACTGAACAATCTTTTACAATGGTATAGTTGATGTTATGTTTGTAATCATGCAAATGATATTTTATGAGAAGCAGTGGCCTTAGCCATGAAGTCTTTAATCATTAAACATCAATAAACTTATAATCGTTTGAATGCTTGGTTACTAGGAAAAATAAACAAGAATTCTAATGTTGTTTACACATTTAAATAGATAATTATAAACGTACGACAACTTCATTAACACGAAGTTTCATATAAAATATACACACACAAACACAATTAAAATCTAATTATTTTTATTTAGTTCCGTATACATATAACATATAAAGTAACTTATAATTTTTAATAAAACTGTATGGAGGTTCTGTATTTCAATAACATGTTTTAAAATGAACAAGCGATCTGTAACTAACTCCAAAACAAAAAAAAATTGCATAGAGATCTAAAGATAGGTATTCTGACTTTTATAAGACAGAAAAAAAACTTCAACGACAAATATAACGCAAAATACATATTTTGTTGTAATTGTATGTTGTTGTAATTTCGTTGTTGCGTTGTAAAAAAAGTATATAATCAAATAGCAGTTGATTCTAGTTCTTGAGCGAAAAATTAGAGGTTGGGCAAGACAAATTTCATGTCAAAAATAAGTTATCTATCATTAACCCTCCGTGCACGAGGTGGGGTATCACACACCCCAGCGGTTGAAACCACTGGAGTCAACAAACAACAAACTTGAGTCTGATAATCGAAACTACGAAAAATGGTGTACCTAATGTCGACATTGTATCATGGTAAAGAAATTTATCCAGAAAGAAGAATTAAATACATTTTACAATTAAAGTAAAAGTGTCGGTAATTGATCAACTTCAGCCAAGAACTTATGATGTTTGGCGTAACTCAAAACATTAGTTTTTTACAATATAAATCATATAAAATAAATAGTATCTATAATTATATTATACACATGTTCGATAATATCATCGAAAGAAACAAATCTAATCTGAGAAAAAAATACATTGGGAAATAAGATTTACCTTTAGTAAGGCTGCACCTGGACACAAAATGGCAACCAAAAGTCTCCTAAAGGACCGCTCCATAGAATAAACAATATTTTCTTGAATCCCTTGATAACCGTTGGCAATAAGACGTGATGTAATGCAGAGATATTCAATTTACCCTAGGAATAAAAAACTAAGCAAATATGTAAAAAAATTAACACGTCTGTATATTAGAAACATGCAGTTTTTCTTTTGTTAATACTGCGTTAACTTTGATGATTATAATGTCAATTAAGATTTTTTGCTTTTACTATAAATTGTCAATAGGTTACAAATAGATATACTGTAATTTTATAAATTGAAAATAATGTCTTTCTAACATGTACCTCCTAACAAAATAATTCAAGCATTAGAAGAAATTCAGTGTTTGTTTTTTTTATGTAATTAAAATGAGTGTGCGTACAAATAAATATGTGTTTTACTTGAGTTTCAATTCTTTATTCGTTACTTTTAAAATAGTTCATATTAATAACTGTAATAAAATAATAACTTTGTGGATTTTATTTTAATTTGTTTTTGAGATATGTCAAACCCCACCTAATATATATAACACGTTAGTCATCTAGTATACGAAAGGTTAATGTATAGCTGCTAACACGTTCTAGGATTACGATAAATAGTAGGAGTATCACGCTGTTTAAAAATTTATTGCGTGTTTGGCCCTTGTTTAGTTTACATCGTTTTTATATTGTTAGGTTTTGTCATTCTTTGTTTGATATTTATATGTACATTTTTGTCTAAATAGTCTTATTCGGTGTTATTACAAAAGGGTTAAATACTTGGTTTAAAAAGGTTTCGAATTAAATGCACCTTTTTCCTTTTCCTTTTTCGCAAGTCTAAGTACCTAACATAACCAAAGCGAGACAAAAGAGCAAGATGGCGAACATTCAGCGACCGCGGTGCATTTAATTCGAAACCTTTTTAAAGCAAGTATTCAATACGTATTTAACTTTTTTATAATAACACCGATTATGTTTAGAACTAGCTGTGCCCGCGAATCCGTTCGCGTGGAATGTAATGTAAGAAAACAGGGACTAATAAAATCATCCGAATTTATTAAATCTATTTACTTATCTAGTTTTTCTCGTACTTAAGTCGCGTCGTCATTAATATTACAATAACTTTTGATAGAGTGAAGCGATTTGAATGAAACTAAAACTATGTGTTACTCGAGGATATGTTTTATGATTTTCTTGAAGTTTTAACGTGAATTCAGTACTTTAGCAGTGATGCATGTTCAAACAAACAGACAGACAGATATTTCTAAAAATGATTAAAATGTATTTTATTACTTATTTTTAGACATTTTTTTTTTACAAAAATCTAGAAAGTACAGACACCTTAGATTCACATTCTTATTATATGTATAGAAGATATGCTGTTGGATCTACAGTTTTCAGAAACTTTTTAGATAAGTCAATTAGCACTTTACCGTTTTGTGTCAACAACACACATGCCGACATTCTCTACGCTAAACTGGGTCTTTAGACGAAATGTAATATGCACGATTTCGTTGGGTCGATAGGCTTTACAACAAACATTTTACAAGAACTACAATAGATGTATATGAGAAATGTACAATGTATGTTTATTTTTAAACTGCCATTTTTATTTTACAACCTACTTTAAATCACATTCAGTATAATCAAAAGATATTTAATTAGCGGATCCAGCGGACGTTGTATCGCCCTGAAAATAAAGAAACCTTGTCAAATTATATATCTAAACCTTCCTCATGACTCAGTGTATCTACTAATGAAAACCGCATGGAAATCCGGTTAGTAGTTCTTGAGTTTATCGCGAACAGACAGATGCGTCAGAGGACTTTGTGATATATATATCCACATTAAAATCTGAAAACAATTTTCGCTTTTCAATGATAATCAGTTTTATGTTCAAATACTTTGAACTCGAATGTTTGACAGGATTTTTTATATTTTATTATTAATTTTATACACATAAAGCCAAAATAAGTCTGTTTTTTTTAAATTTCTAACTAAATGGTACATCTACAGATTCAGTGCAATAAGTATATGAAATTAGAATATTTAAGACGGATTTCTTTAGAGCTTCTAATATTTTTGGTGAAACTACACCTATCTTGACAATATTTATAGTCAATGATAGCTTGAAGCTGGTATATCTTAAATTTCTAGAAACCGGGAATTGCTTTTATGTTTACAAAGCGTTTAAATTGTAAGATATTAGGAAACTAAACATAAAACTGAAGTAATAACTTCAATTTGGGGTTATGAGCCTGAACAATTCTAAAAGTTAATAGCGGAAACATTTAACCAGGTCACGAATCAGACATTCAATATAAATAATATTATTTGAAATAAGATACACACCAATTAGTTATATCGATTCCGTATGTTAATTAATATCTATAAATTTTGAATCTTCTCTTTAAAAGGAAGTAAATAATGGAATAATTATAACAATTACATAATCTATACATAAAAATAATAAAACAAAGTCGCTTTTCGCATCTTCCTGTGGTTCTTTATTTCTTTTAAACGGTTTTTACTATCGGTTGTATTTATCCTTACATATTATAAAACAAAGTTTTCTGCCATGTCTGTCTGTATGTTCGCGACAAAGTCAAAAACGACTGAACCGATTTTTGCGGTTGCGGTTTTTACCAATAAATAAAGTAATTCATGAGGAAGGTTTTCGTATATGACTTGTCAATGTTTTCTTTTATTATCAGGGCGGGACAACGTCCGCCGGGGCCACTAGTATAAAATAAAGAAATGTCGATGTATATATATGTCTCATGTAGTCGTAAGATGAATTTTTGAGCGCTTACGTTGGTAACGCTAGCTAAACCTTATCTATACTAAATTTTTTTTCGAACTGACTACGTTACTGACCTAGCAAGGTCTTAACAGCTTCACTGGACTACTAAGGCGAGCGCTTAAGGCACTCAGCCGATTTTATTTGGGCAACTAGCTCAAGGGTGCACGACACACCTCGGCTTGGGCTGTTGCCTGACACATGCAATTCGTGACCTATCTGAGCTAACCTAACTATTCATACATATATGAGTTATTGAAACATATATGTGTACCAAGCATACATACCTCAATAACTCTTATATATATTTCTTATCGGATACTAATATTATAAAGAGGTAAAGTTTGTGAGTTTGTGACGTTGTAGGGGGTAATCGAATCTCATGAATTACTGGCCCGACTTGAAAATTTATTTCAGTGTTATATAGTTCATTTATCGAGGAAGGTTATAGGTATCATTACTTAAGATCAATAGGAGCGGAGCACCAATGAAATATGTTTCAAAATCGGAGAATTTTTTCCTCTTCAAAGTTTCCGCTGCGTGTCAGCGTTAGCCCAAACTAACTATTCCACGCGGACGAAGTCGCGGACAGAGGCTAGTGAGATATATAAAAATAATACACTACAGAATTTTACATTCTAGATATGCCTATTAAAGAGTGCGATGATATATACCTATATCTTATGGATTTGTTAAACATTTTAGCTTGAGAATGTTCTACATTGGACACCCACTCCCTCGGGGAGAGGTTGGTAGTTTCACACTCATACTAACTAAAACCCCACGATAAATCGTCTGCCGCGCTAATGAAGTTCACCGTGACACCTCTGCAGCAAGGTCCAGTTCAAACTCCAGACCACCCGCTCACCGAATCACCGAACTAGTACAACGAAAGGTCAAATCGCCTTGGTCTGGCTTGGCAGTGCAGAGAACGCTTACTCTAACCGCCACTGACCAGTTTTTTACCGAGATTGCGTTCTCGCCCTCTGTGACGTTTCTACATGGTTTTCCTCCATGGTACTTTTAACGAGGTTTTCTCCCTTTCTCCACCGTAAAGGTCCCAGTCCGTGTTATTAAGAAGGCCTTCTCTTCATTCTGTTAATGAAAAGACTATGTTGGGTAGAATGTTAAAAACACCGCTTCTCGTCCGACCACCGCAGTTAAGCAACAGGCGCGGTTAGTACTTAGATGGGTGACCGCCTGGGAACACCGCATGTCGTTGACTTTTTAAGTATTGTTTTAAATTGAAATGTTTCCTTGTAATACAAAAGTTTCACTTCTACCGTGAGTCTTTATGACACATCCTATTTTATTTTTCTTTTATATTCTCACGTTAGAACGCATTCCCGAAATTCCTGTACAAAAACAAAAACATTCCGTTTTCACAGTTTTGAATGTATTCGCGTAAATAAGGAAAGTTTGCTATACGTAATTAATAAGGTCTATTAATTTAAGTAGTTATAAGCTTTTTTCTATAAGTGAACGAAAAATTACAATAGTTTAAATACATCCCTGTAACTTTGAAAGTACAGTATATGTTACCTTATCTGTGGTAACACATTGTTACTGAAATTACCTGTTAAGGTTATCTTTCATTCGTCTTATACCTGAAAACACTACATAAACTGAGTAATGATGCCATCGCGTCGTCGTAATAAAATGCTATCAAATTTCAAGTAATTTGCAAGCGGAAATGTATATAAAACTGAAAATTCGAACGTTAATTAATAGTATTGTGAATTTGAAAAAGACTATAAATTAGTCCACTTTCATATACTTTTAGTAAGTTATTAAGTATCTGTATAATAATAGATACCTGTCGATTCCATTCAACCATAAGTAGAATTCATTTCGGAAGAACATTTTATCTAAATCACGAAATTATGAAGAATTGGATTATTGTGGGAATGGTAAGTTATTATAAAAATATTTGTTTAGAAAATTATCCGATACGAAATACATACCTAGTCTTGCCATAAATACTGAAACAAAGAAAAGAAATATTTTCTATTGCAAATAACATTGATTACTTTTACAGTGTGTTAGTTTAATACATAAATATAAAACAATTTAAAATATAAAAAGCTTATTCGAAGTGGTCTCCATTGGCTGCAATACAGTCCTTTAAACGTTGAGGCCAGTTATCAAAAGAAGCACGCAGTCTTTCCATGGGAAAATTCTTCACTGCCAATCGTACGTATTGTTTTAGGGACTCCAAATTATCATGACGTTTAGAGCAAGCCGTACTCTTGGGAGGTCGCCTCCATAGACAGCGACTTAAGGAGGGTCAGGGCGTCCACTGTGGAACGCCCTGCCCGGAAGCCAAACTGCGCGTCCGCCACGTTCGGCCCAACTTCCTCCAGGTGCTGGACGACCCGGAAAGCAACAACTCTCTCCAGGACCTTCCCGGAGTCGTCCAACAGCACCAAGGGCCGATACGCGGACGCGCAGTCCCGGGGGCGGCCCGCCTTTGCCAGCAGGCATAGCCGCCCCTGCTTCCAGGGCTTCGGGAACCGCCCAACCTCCAGACAACGATCGAGCAGTCTCCGAAAACACCACCCTATATGGTCCAACGAGACCTCGAGCACCCAGCCCGGGACCCCATCCGGACAGGGTGCTCTCCTTCGATTGCGGACGCGCTCGAGCGCTCTCCCCATCTCTTCCCCCGTTATAAGGGGAGGAGGGTCATCAAGCACCTCTGCAACTACTACTCGAGGAGGCGGAGGCATGGAGGAGGTGGCAGCACCGGAGGGTTAAGGAACAACTCTCCCACGAACCTCACCACCACCTCCGGCCTGAGGGTTTCCGTCATCGGGGGCGCCCGGGGCAGTAACTTTTTTCCTCACCATCCGATACGGGCGCCCCCATAGATCCCCCCTACCGTCTGGAGCAATTCCTCCCACGCCTCCTCTTTTGCCCGACTAATGGCAGCCTGCAAGATCTTCTTGCGCTCCCTGTAGCTGCAATACAGCCGGGCTTCCTTCTGGAGCGCGCCTCATTTGCTACGCGGACGGCACCCTAGTCGTAGCCCAGGGGGGGGGGGAATTAAGTGAGTTGATGCGCCTGACCACGGAAGCCGTCACACTCGTGGTCGGGCGCATCAGAAGAATGGGCCTTGAGGTGGCTCTCGAGAAGGCCCTAATGTTCCATGGGCCTCGACGAGGGCCACCTCCAGGGGCCCACATTTATGTGGAGGGCGTTCGTGTCAGGGTGGGGAACCAGATAAAGTATCTGGGCCTAACCCTGGACGGACGGTGGTGGTTCGAGCCCCACTTTAAGGGGCTCGGACCGCGCATAGTCAAGGCGGCTGCGGCACTCGGACGACTCCTCCCCAACACGGGGGGGCCGGGTGCTGCCTGCCGCCGCCTTTACATGGGGGTCGTTCGGTCCATGGCTGCCTACGGGGCACCGTTGTGGGTCGACGCCCTCAACGCCACCAATATCCGTGCGCTGCGAGCTGCGCAGCGTACCGTGGCGTTGAGGGTGATACGAGGGTACCGAACGGTGTCCTCGGCGGCGGCCATGGTGCTGGCCGGCTCGCTTCCCTGGGAGCTAGTGGCGGAGGTGCTTGCCGCCGTATATACTTATACGGCGGCTAAGAAACGGATGAGGGAGCCTCTGGCTCCCAGGGAAATAGAGGAAATGAGAAGGAGGGAAAGAGAAGCGAGGATGGAGAGTTGGAGGCAGGACCTGGCGGACGCGCGTTACGGTCGATACACGATCGACGCCGTCCGTCCGGTCCTGTCGGAATGGAATCAGAGGCTCCCTGACGTTCCGTCTGGTGCAGGTGCTGACCGGGCACGGGTGCTTCGGTTGGTACTTGCACCGGATGGCACGCAGGGAGCCGACCGCCGTATGCCATCAGTGCGGCGTTGACCCGGACACCATGCAGCACACTCTGTCTGTGTCAGAATGCTCCAACTGCTGGATGCTCCCACTATGACATATATATTAATTTGATATTTGATTGCAGCTAATCTCAGGCAAAAACTATGTTAATCTTACAACTATTGCTGTTCCAAAATAATACGAAAGTACTTATATACAAAAATAATCTATAAATAAAAAAGTGTGTATACTTATTACCACATGTAGAAGTGAAAACTTATAAAACATACATCGTGTTATTTTATTATTATAACGTGTATCTAATAATAAAAACGTATTTATTGGAATTGAAAGATTCACTCCATGTCAGACAGTAAACGTTGACTATGACTACTGACGCCGAGTATACATGATTCAGTGCGTCACCGAGCCGAACGTGACGGTTCTCTTTCATTTACTTGTCAGCATGGCTGCTGTTTGTCCGAACTGAACCAATTTTAAAAAGATTTGGATTATACACATCAATAAACCTTTTTACAGGAATTAAGCTGTTTTTGAAAAATGTAACATAAGTTTAGTAAAAAAATGTATACCAACCTTAAAGGTAACCTCAAAGTTTGACCTGCGATTTGAACGTATTAAATCATTCATTGCGGTAATTGATGTACCTATATAAAAATCCAAGATTCACACTCAACGTGTTAAAAACCTCCGCATAAAATATGCGCACAATTGAAAATTATGCACTCATTTCAAAGAGTCTTGCATCGCTTGCGCCCTTTTAAAAACAACTTTAAGTCATTCAGGTAAAGTCGAATTTGCAAAATCATAAGTTTATCGCATAACTATAACCACGTTTGTGTATTGGGGAGTTTTCGCAGACGGTTTTGAGCGCTACTTTTATGATTAAAATAATGTAAATTATTGAATGAGTTTTAATCACAAATTAGTACGTTTTGTAAATATATTAATACTTTCAGGTCATTCTAGCAACATTGGGATCCATGTTGCTGACAATGCATCCTGTTATGGCGTCACCTTTCATCAATGGAACGGGAATCATACGTCAAAAATATACAAAATTGTCGGAAGCCTACAAATCGAAACTTCCTGAATCTCCCGGAACGAACAATTTGTAGACATCACTTTAAAACTAAGGAAAACCTAATTCAACACATTAATTTTATTTTTTTCAATATGAGCTACTTAGAATTAAAATCTACTTTCACCGATAAAAGGTGTAAAGTTTAATTTTATTGATAATGCATTCGGGAATTACCAGCTATAAATTGAAAGTAACTATATTGCCACATACCCTAGAACAGAATTCGTTAAGAAATTCGATGTCCCCTAAAAATTTGACAAAAGATATTAATGATAAAATGTAATTCTACCGTTTTCTGTATTTGTATCACTTATACTTGTATTTAAATGTAATAACAATATATCATAAATGTCAAGGTACATATGTTTCATTCTTTGTGAAATCTCTTAAGGAAAGGCTTTGAAATTCTGATCGGTAACCTTCTTGTGTGGCGATAAGTTGTGGGGATAACCACTGTGTCGGATAGAGTGTTTAGAAAACTGATTCTCATCCGATCGCCGAAGTTAGACAGCATCGGGCGCGATCAGTGTTTGGATGGGTGACCGCCTGGGAACACCGCGTGACGTTGGCTTTTTTTAATTAAAAATTTTTCCCTGTAATACAAAATCTTCACTTGTACCATGTGTCTGTACGACCCAGCCTTTTTTTCTCGAACTGACTACCCAATTACCTGGCAAGGTACTTAACAGCTTCACCGGACTACTATGGCGAGCGCTTAAGGCACTCAGCCGATTTTATTTGGGCAACTAGCTCAAGGGGGCACGGCACACCTCGGAAATTTACCCCCAGACCACGGCGGCTTGATCTGTGGTTATGCGGACATGGGCGTGAACACACACTGTTTGGAAAGACAAGCTGGCACTGATTGTTCGCTGCCTTTCATCAGGAGGATCGGTAACGACACAGCCTGTTTTTTTTTGTTACTTTTATAGGTTTTAGTACAGTCTCATCTTATACGAAATGACCATGTGGTCTAAGATAGTAAAGAAGCTATACTTAGATGGACTTTTTCTCAAGTGCGACTGCCGAAAGACCCCTATAGGTGCTTGGCGACAGATTATCAACTCGAGGGTGTAAATAATAAGCGGGCTTAGAAACCCTATCAACATTTTAGTACCCATCAATAACGTTCAAATCTTCCAATGGATTTTAATATTTAGCAAACAAGTCGATTATATCGGGGAATAGTATATTGTTATATTGTCAGTGAAGAAATGGAAAGTAAGAGCGCATTATAAAACCCTAGCGGGCCCGGCAGACGTTATCCCGCCCTGATAATAAAAAAAAACTTGACAAATGATATAACTAAACCTTCCTCATGAATCACTTTATCTACTGGTGAAAGCCGCATGAAAATCCGTTCAGTAGTTTGAGTTTATCGCGAACAGACAGACAGACGCGGTAGTAATGATTATATTTTCTCTGTTATGTTCTTCCTCTCGATAACTGGGTTGTTTTCTGAATCTGTGGCAGTTTTGGTGTTGATAAGCGCCTTCTTACACTTCTTCTTCTTAGGTTACACTGAATAAAGTATTATTGATTTTGATTTTATTTGTTAGAAAGCGCCTCGTTTGAAAACTACTGAACCCATATGTAGTTTTCAAAGTAATAGCGGAACTAAACCAAGGAAATATGCAGACTACATATTATCACGCTTTATAATAGGGAACTAAGCTATAATTATAAAATAATAAAGACTTAAGACCATCCACTTTTAATCCAGATACATAGTTTCGGAAGTGGGTAAGCATCAAAAACATTTTAAAGTGAACGAAGACATGAGGACTAGTTAAGAAATTAAAACTTTAAAGGAAAAAATGTAAATATTTTAATTCAATAGATACCAGTTCAAAATACCTAAAAATTTTCAGATAACAATATTTATCACAACTAAATTTTATTTCTAATATTGCATTTTTGATATGTCTGACTAATATAAGATCATGTCTTTATTTAAGAGCAAATACACATTGGGTGGGTGGGTTATCGTATCACCGACAAACTCTGGTAACCAGGGCCGTATTTAGTGGAGGGTTACAGTAGTTTCAGTTTAGGAACTCCCACACGTACACACTCCACAACATAAGATTTTGACATTTCTCAGTAATATTATTCCTGTACTAACAAGACAAAATTCACATTAACAAACCTGATTTTTTTTCTACTCTAACTATATTCATAATTCATTCTCAACATTTTTCGACAATTTGTCCAAGAGTCTACTTTAAATCCCATAGTACTATAACTGAAAAGACTAAAAGGAAATAATAACAACAAAATATACCCTTTTTTATTAAGTTGGGGAAATCCATTATGGATACGCCATCCTCCCGGGGGAGAGAGTTATGTCCGAATCTCACGGACTACAACGCCACGGTATACTGACAGACCGTATTGTTGGGTCAGCAAGGGATCGTCGAAGGTGACCGCTGCGCCGGGCTCCTACCTAGTAGGGGGACAGACTGGGTACACACCAGCTGCCTCCCCTCGTCAGCCGGAACTGTGCAACGAGGTCATGGGCCCCCCTCAGACAGAGTGTGCTGCGCGTTATCCTTGTCAGCGCCGCACTCGTGGCATGCGGCAGTCGGCTCCCTGCGAGCGATCTGGTGCAGGTACCACTCGAAATAACCATGCCGACGCCGAGGACACCGTACGATATGCCCGGATCGCCCTCAGTGTCACAATGCGTTGCGCACTGCGCAGTGCACGCACATTGGAAGCGCCGAGGGCGTCGGCCCACACAGGTGCCTCATAGGCGGCTATCGCTCGCACGACTCTCAGATATAGTCGGTGGCACCCAGCACTCGGCCCCCTATATTGGTGAGCAGCCGACCGAGCACCACCGCCGCCCCAGCAATACGCGGTCCGAGCCCCGCAAAATGGGACTCGAAACGCCAGCGCTCATCCAGGATGAGGCCCAGATAATCCACCTGGGTCCTCACCCTGACACGGGCGCCATCCACAATTATATGGGCGTCAGGTGGTGGCCATGAAATAACATAGCCTCGGTCTTCTCGCCAAGGGCCACCCTGAGGCCTATCCGTTGGATGCGCCCGACCACGAGGGTTTGGCCATTGTGGCCAGGCGCACGAGTTCTCTCCAATCCCCCTCCCGAGTTACGACTAGGGTGTCGTCGGTAGCACGCCCCGAAGCACCTTGTAAAAGATATTAAAATAGGTTTCTGTAACCATTTCGTGTCTTTAAATCCACCATAATAATGTATAGTGACCACATGTAAAAAATTAGACAAGAATAAGAAAAGAACAAATAATTTAAATGACAAAAAAGCCTCTGATTATTTCGACATTTAATATTAAATAAATAAAATTAAGAAAACATTTAATTATGCGTCTCCGCAAAGTAACGGCTATATCAATCAAATAAAACTCACAATCTATTTAGGTATGTTTTTATTATAGAGTCCTCGAATAACAAATAGGTATCGTGGCTAGATTATAATGGCATTTTAACTATTATAAATAAAGTTACAGTAGTTATAAAAATATTTTGACAAAAAAAAGTCCAGCTTAAAGACACGCAAACACTTATAATATGCATGATTAAGAAATTAATCGTTAACTTTTTAAATACAATGCAACTGGTATATTACATAACAACTTTATATCATGAAAAATAGCGGCAATTAAATTCTAACACCTAATTATCATCCGTATCTCCAAAAACAAGTAATAATCAGTTTAAAACTTAAGATCTACACGACAATTTGTGGAACTATCAATTAATGCAATAACGAAATTTATAAATTAAAAAAGGTATATACGTGTATATATGCAAATCAGTATGATATTCAAAACTGTCGGTGCATTTTACAAGTGACATTGTAAACATAACCTATAATTTTTGTTTGCTTTATTTACCGTTTCCATTGCCTACCATGTTACTTTCCATTGCAATTCCTTAATAACTTATAGTCCGCGTCAAACGATTTAACCGCTCTGAAGTAGATGCGCAGAACACAAACTTAGGTATCAGAGGGACGTAGTGAGGTAACAGAGGGGCAAGCTCGCCCGCGCGCGTACCTCACCTCCTATTTCACCCACGTTGACACATGTGTCCTGTCATTACTCGTTGCAGTACAGTCGCATTCAGAAGTTATGTTATATTTTTTATCTTATGCATAGTTATGTTGTTATGTTATGCATAGTTTTGTTGTTGTTAATTACATGTTAAAGCTATTTTCGTTGTTATCTTTTTCTTGTATATTTGTCATTATTAGAAGACCCATCCACTTTGAAAAATGATGTGTCTATGAAAGACGTTGTTTATTTTATTTTTAATGTATTTTATTCACAATAACGCTATCGTAACACGCATAATATCTGTATAATATATGCTACTAGATATATCTGACAGATAGAAATAAATACTGCATAAAGGCGATCATTCAATTAAAGTAAGCGATCACCCAAAACTCACAAACAAGGTGATTAAATGTTTGTTCGTTTTTATCTCTAATTCTTTGCTAATATTATATATCCATATATATCTTATATATATGTATACGTCTGCTCAATTCATATAAACAGGTTTTTGTAAACCAGCTGTCAAACCGTTTACAAGACGACACAATCAGAATCAAACTTTCATTTCACATACAGAATCTTCTGCAAGTAGCAGTTATATATTATATTATACTGCTACATTTTTATTACTTAATGTAATAAGCAAATATCTACTAGAATCATAATTCATTAAGATCTGATATACTGTACGTATAATATCGAGACAAGTTAAAGATTAGTAAACGTAAATGTTAAATTCCTATAATAATATTCTGATTTTGTTTTGTATTAACCTATTGACTGTACTATGCGCAAGACTGAACTTAGAGCTATATTCAGAGCGGTCATCAACGATGACTCGGACTATACTTCAAAAGCATGGTATAATAACAAAATATCTTAGACAAGTTTTTATGATCGCTTAGGTGTCACACTGATTATCAAACGTGGATTTTAAAATAATCGTGGGGCAATTTTTATTTATACCACTTGATGACTATATTATTTTATGATAACAGTATAAGTAATAGCGTGCTCTTAAACTAAAAATTTTAATAACGCAATAAGTAATAGATCATATTCATTCACACATTCATTCCTGTGCTTTATTGATCTGTAAAAACTGTCATACAAACCAGTGACATAATCATAGATAAGACATTATATACTGAGACTGGACATAATGATTGGGCACGCATAACTGACGGGACTTCGGCTTGCGAGCATAAAAGGATACTAACATTTATTATTATACAATTTAGTAAAATGTATTAGTTTATTGTTAATTCAGTTTCCACTTAAAATATATAATACATGAATGTATTATAAATTAGAACGTATTTGTAAGAAAAATATATTCTCTTGTTCAGAACGCATCCAGTACGTAGTACATTCCTCGTAAATCTTTTTGACCGCTCTGAATATAGCCGAAGTTCGGATCGTATACCGTAAGCATGTGGAATATGGTCAAGCGTTTACGATGTTCAAAGATTATTACAGGAATCTATAATTTATTTATTCTTAAGATATTTCAATGTTATAATAGGATACGTATGTAAATTTGAGTTCGGCACAACTATCTTCAGATCGGTCAAAAAGTATAGCGCGGAGTGTAATAAACTAGCACAAGTCAAACTATATAATAATGAGTGAATGAAATATAATTCTATAACTCAAAAGTATCTACTATTACTACATAATGATTACGTAGTAAATATAATATATGATATCACCTCAAAGCCTCTAAAGTAATAAGGAAATTACCCAACAAAGACAAAACAACCTAAGTACTACAAACGAACTTTATGCATATCAACCTTATATAGAAACATTATAAAATATCTCATAAGTGAATCGCATTTAAAAAACAATACAACACCATCAATGCCAGTACTCCAGCACAAGATGGTCCATATACAGTAGTGGAATGCAGTGATGTATTTCCCTACAAATAATAATCTAATAGACACTATTGACATATAATACCTATATCACGTTCCGTCTTACAAATTGTATGAAGTTGCGGGTATGAGTTCGAATCAACAGAGAAATGTTTAAAAAGATGGTAATTAAAAAAAATGAGTGAATGAAAGACATATTTTTTATTCTTTTATTAATTTTCGTTACATAGAATATAAATAAATAAACTTCCTCTTAATTAGCTGCTCGACTCAAATTTGTAAAGAATTCACAATAATTTGGTGTTACCAATTTCTATTTAAATGAGATTACCATCACACAAGATTCGAATTTTCAGTTATACGCTAGTTAAAAAAATTGTCGGAAAATCAGTTAATCATGAAATTGCTGAGTCATACTTAAATACATGTATATACTACAAAAATATAAATGTGGTCCAAGAAAAGAAACAAGAAAAAATAACGTTACCACGCAAGTTCATTGCGCCTCCAGACTAGAGATTACTTTTTCCGAGAATATTGCCTATTTGCAAGTCACGAGATAGTTACCAAAATTCCCAGAAATAATAGTAAATTGTTATTTTTAAGCGTTTACATGAAAGTTGCTTAACCTTATAAAAATAATGTGTAACTTTTCTATGAACTTTTCTATGTTCTAAACTAATTTAAATTTTTTTTTAAAGTTTATTCTCTTTTATTTATTTCCTAAATGTAACATTTTTTTTTTTTTTTTTTTTTATGTGATTTGTTATTTTTAATCTATCATTATATCTCCCCCCCCCTCTTATCCATGTGAGACTACAGGCAAACTCCTATTATATCAATAGATCTGAAATAGTACAGATTGAGGACAAATTTCATGAACTGTTTTTTCACTTTATGTACATGTTCTGTTTATTCACTTTATTTATTTCCTAAATGTAACCTATGAACATCTAGTTTTATTATATGTTCAGCGTTTAGCCATTAGGTACTTAGTAGTAAGACTTCTAGTAAGAAGTATTAAGATGCACACATCCTATTTAGTAAAAGCGTTAAAAATTGGGAGCAGTATTTTGACTAAGTACAGGAGTTTCTTAATTGACTTATAATGCTTCATTATAAATGTTAAAACATGTTATATATTTTAGTTTTTTGCTCAGAACAATTATTAGTCTTATTGTCCGGGGCAATGTAACCGATAGAGATGACGATATTTGTCAAAAACAAATGAGTTATGAATTAATAATATAATATCCTAATTGTTTGCATGAACCCAAGTCCTCTAAGAGATTTTCTACCAGATTGTAATGAGCCTGCATTAACGAACAAACGTCGTATGAAACGTTAAACTGTGATTTAAAAACTTTTAATTACGTATTCAATATCTGGCTATAACTTGAGTTATTTTGAAGCAAGCTATGAGTTCTTTTGAATTTGATTTCGTTAGTAAACTTTCCAATATTTCTGCATATTTCAAAGCTTCAGTTCTTCTGATTTAATCATTTCCTCAATTGGTTGATTTCCCATTAATTTGGTTTGCAAAGCTGTTGACACATCTTTACCCTCAACATTTGACACAATAATCCTCTGAGAGAAGTTAGCGCAATAACAATTCTAATTCAATAGTATAAGTTACTTATTTTAAAAAGAAAATAAACAATTTTCTTTGAATAATTGTTTATTCGGAATAAGTAAAAAAATATTTGCAGTTTAGTATTTAATATGACAGTTTCATAAAAGCCTAATGTAACCATAAACACTATTTTTGTTCATCTAAATTTCTTAAGACGGCAATGAACCCACATAAGCCTTAAAGTACATAGCAAATAGGATAATATGATCTTTGGGGATGTTGTATTTAAAATCATGAACCAAAAATATAAACAGTTATAATAATCTTCCCCGTGATATTAAAATTGCAAGAGAATAAAATAGCACTGGACAAAACATTTTTACACTATGTTACTTTGAAATATTTGTAACATATATTTTCACTATTCAAGCCAATGATATTATAACCAAAAAGCTATAGATACGTTATAAGCGCTTCGACAGCGCCTTGTTAAAACTTGGTTAACTAGCTTATTTTTGACGGCTGCCCCGTCAATCCGCCCGTATTTAAGCAACATATAACTATTTCTTTTTCACCACCAATTTTGAGAATAAGCCATCTTACTTCCAC
This sequence comes from Antheraea yamamai, assembly GCA_036509395.1. Lineage (NCBI taxonomy): Eukaryota > Metazoa > Arthropoda > Insecta > Lepidoptera > Saturniidae > Antheraea > Antheraea yamamai. Next base: position 6,429,312 of record AP028442.1, on the reverse strand, counting down.
ATTTTATCTAAGACAACGTGGCTTTACAATATTACTTTACGTACGTGTGTGTTAACGTGCCATTTGTTTTGTCAAAATATCATGTAGGTAACGTATTTACAGCTTTTTAGTTATAATATCACTGGTTTTATCTATTTAAATTTTCAACTGGAAGTCATATCTTTTAGCGTGAATATAAATAACTACACATTTTTTTTTATATATGGTACATATTAAATACTAATTACCATTTTTTTATTTATCATACCAAGTAGAAAAGCCTATATAAAATGAAAGATTAAAGTTATCTGTATGTTCATAAATGTGCTCAGTATATCTCTGTAAGCGTTGAGAATAGCTGGGAATAATGTCACAGTAAAACGAGTTTACTCTCCAGCATTTCCCTGACTCACGAACAAGTTGTAATATTTAGCTTCGCGAAGTACTCGAGGAGTCCTTGCAGGCGTTTCTTCACCCGTTTCTGGTCGTCAAGCGTGCAGCCCAGTATAGCCGTCTCGAAGTTCTTATCAGTTCCAGTGTTGGGATCCGGTTGGGACGTGCACGCGTTCATGTACGTCTGACAGCGCGTGTGAGCCGCGACCCCATCGACGTGTACTGACATCACTAGTTGATCTATGTACATGTTCACCTGGAAATCAGATTATCAAAAATTAGAAAAAGGACTGACTAATTAAAATATTGAATTTTTTTGCATGAAGACAAAGCTTTTTCTAGACCCGCCTTAGGTACCATTCTTAGGTAGGAATTCTGTCGGCAAGTAACTATAGGTGTATTTCGGCAGCTGCATTTGAGAGCCAGTCCAACTCTAGGTTTAGTGTGTTGACCATCTTAGAGCACATAAGCATGAGGAAAAATAGTGGTCAAATGTTGAAACCTAAGACGTATAAAAATATGAGTGCGTGTGACCGTCACACGCGATCGAAGTAAAACTTTTTAAATATTTTTGATTTAGGCAATAAATAGTTTATAAACAAATCAATCAAAAATTTTTGAAAAAAAAAATAATATTAATGAAATATTAAATTGAATAATAATAAAAATCATACAATAGAATTATGTATAATTATACGAGCGCGCGACCGTGCCGCCGCGCCATCTGGTTTCAATGTAAGTGAGTAACAAATTAAATCAAAGCTTCATTATCTGTAGTGCCATCTATCAGCTAATTCGGAACTTAAATAACAGAAAATGTTATTAGCAACTCTTTGTTATAAAGTAAATAAAATATCGTAAAAGTACGAACAGCATACTATGACAAGTAACGAGTTAAATTAATTATGATTTAATAAATGATTTAATACAAGTTTCGGTTATTTTTAACTATTATCTAACCGAATGCCACAGAAAGGTGCCGCCATATTGCCGCAAAGGATTTCCGTTGCATTGTCGTCCAGTTACCTCCTGTCGCGCCTAAAGAAGAGTCACTTCAAAGGAGTCGTGTATTGTTATTTTATTGTAGTATTGGCCATTATCATATAACCTTTGTAAGCCTTTTACCGAGTTAAGTTACCTCTGTTAAATTTAATTACTGCTCAGCTCATATGGAAAAGTGCAAAAAAGTCCTAGATAATACTCGGAGAATTCCTTTATTTGACAGTACCTCCTCCTCTTCTTATCCTTATCCCACCTAAGTAGTGTTGGCACAACATGTTTTCCTTTTCCACTCTCGTCTATCAGACTTCAGTATTCACACCTTTTATACTCATCATTTTTCAGAAATTCCATTCATACCTTTTTCGGTCGTCCTTTACTCCTATATCCATTCACCATAATACTCAAAACTTTTCTACTTACATAGTTATTTTGTTTATTGGTCAGTACAAATTTTGTTAAAATCAGTCCAACCGTTTCCCAATGAATTCGAACAAACAACACACTTCAATATTGGAACCAGCTTCAATAGATGAAGAAACAGAAAGAAGACAAAGAAGTTTTAACGCTAACAGGCAGCGGAAACTCTCAAAAGAAAAAAAAACCCCGATTTTGAAACATTCTTCATTGGTGCTCCGCTCTTATTTGTCTTAGCGTAATGATATATAGCCTATAGCCTTTCTCGATAAATGATCTATCTAACACTGAAATAATTTTTCAAATCGGACCAGTAGTTCCTAAGATTAGCGCGTTCAACCAAATAAGCTTTATAACATTAGTATAGATTACTACTCTTCTCTCGTACTTACCTCGAGCCGTCATTCAAATTACAATAACTTTTGATAGAGTGGACCGATTTTAATAAAACCAAGACTAAGTTACTCCCGAAGATATGCTTTATGTGTAGATATGTATGTGAGGTTTTATCATGAACCCTGTACTTTAGCAGTGATGCGAGTTCATACAAACACACAGATAGACAGACATTTTCAAAAATAATTGAAATGTACTCTATTACTTATTTATTCCTGCAACAAGTTTTTTCACGAAAATTCAAAAAAGTACAGACACGTTAGATTTACATTCTTATTATATGTATAGATATAGAAGATTATGTCTGACTATTTATATATAGATAATTAAAATAGTAGACCGTACATACATTCGTTATTAAAGTGAATTCAGCCAAGTAACATATACTTTTTTGTAGTATGTAGTCCGGTGAAGCTGTTATTGCTAGGTCAATAGCGTGGTCAGTTCGAAAAAAAAAACTTTTTTGTAACAAAATTATGAGTCCAAATTATTATTTTTTCTTATAATAATACTAATTAATTATACTTACTTTACTTCTTATTTAGCATCTTGTAACACTTATGCAATTTAAGCATTAATTGAGAATACATAAGTGTTTTAAATTTCTTTAATCATTGTACTATCTTAAAAATAAAATATGTATTGTTAAAATGTTCTTTTATATGCTGTTAACTGTTATCACAGAAATTTAGTTGATATTGGTTTTGTCTCGTTTTCTTAAGAACACAACAGTAGTGTCTTGTAAAAAAAGTGTTGCTTATTGATTCCGACTTATAAAGGGCGATATTCAACAACTAGGGCCTGCAATACAACAATATTATCTGTACAGACATATCAATTAATCCAGGAATAGGACATAAGGGAAATTAATCAGTAAACGATTCGAATCCTTAGTCGATAATCAAACAATAGACTATTTACATGCATTAACTGAAAGGTCAAGTGATTTTATAATGATTATTGTCAGTATTACATTTCATCATCTTGGTAATGTAATGACTTGATGTTTCACAATAGCTGTGTCCAGCAATGTCATTTGCATTTAAACAACTCACTCACAGCCCCAGATATCATGCGCGCTATTTGGATCTTCCACACTATTAGTTCCTTCTCGCTTTCTTAGCATCGAACCTACATTTTGTGCAGTATTTACTCCATTTCTAAAGATTGTTGCGTGATATTAGATAGCCCATAACCTTGCTCAATAAATCAAGTCAAATCAGAAAAAAGAAAAATCAGTTCTAGACAAAGGAATGTTTTTTGAAGTAAAACTCCTTTAGGCGCGACTAGGAGATAACTGGATGACAATGCAACGGAAGTCCGTTACGGCAATATGGCATCACGTTTCTGTACCATCCGGTTTTTAAATATTTTTGATTTTGTCAATAAATAATGTATAAACAAATCAAACAAAAAATGTTGAAAAAAAATAATAAAAAATATTAAATTGAATCATACAATAGAATTAATTATGTATACAGGCACGCGACCGTGCTGTGTTTTGAATTCAGTGGAAGTAAGTAACAAATTAAATCAAAGCTTCATTATCTGTAGTGACATCTATCAGCTACTTTTATAACGCCAAAGAAGTTTTACTTAAATCGCGTGTGATAGTCACACGCACTTATTTTTCTTTCATACATAGACTCTAGTCGACACATTATGAACTGAGGCTTCGGGTCATAAATCATATTTATCTGTCTTTCTCGCTCGCACTTACAGTTCTTATAGAGAGGTGTAGTGATGTTCGTAAGAATTGTGGAGGTGCATATTGATAACGGGATAGGTACGATCGATATGCTAAATTATGTTAAGTATTAATAGGAATAATTTTTCGCTATCTGAAAATAAAAGCTTTTAATTTGTAAGATAAAATGTTTGTTTCGACGTTATCATAGAGAAACTGTATAGATTGTAATGTGGCCCTGAAAAGGGCCATTTTTATCTTTTATACGGATATTTCTCAGTTCTTCAAAAATCCTTATCCGTATCTTCCCCATCTGTGTCATCTTCCTGTAGGTTAATTATCAGAGGTGGTGCTTGATTAAAATAGTTTTCCGTAAGTAATGTAACTGAGTGTCAATTCTTTTAAAACCCGGAGCCCAAGCGAGCGTATTCACCATTAAATCTTCAAAACTCTATTAGAAAATAAATTCTCCATTGCGTAACGAAGCGTAAGTAATGTAATGAGTGTCATAACAAAAATTCTTATAGAAAAACAACAACGACCAATCAGGAGTCCGAGTGCTAATGAAGGTCACGATGACGCATCGACCCTGCGTGTGCTAGCTAAGTATCGATAACGGGTTGCATTGCGTGCATATTCCTACTGTCAGTGACATTAATTGCCCGATGACTCAGTTTAAAATGCGTCGACTATAATCAGTCTTTAGAAGCTTCTAGTCGTTATATATCCCGCTTCTTGCTTCTACAATACTCACTACAGATCATAATACATCTATATATTAAAGTATCAAGAAAAAAGTTTAAACTCTTTGTTGTGTTTTAATTTCCACCACGAATGAGGAATATAAATTTACAATAGATGATTATAAATAAACTATAACAAAGGGTTGCAACTGATGCGATAGGATTGACAAATTCTCTCAAAATAGCCTCACTGATAAATTTCTTTGTAAAACCAAAAAAGCATCTTGAAGAGAATATTTGCCTGAGAAACATCATTTACATTAATATTATAAAAAATTTGAAGTATACAAACCTGGTGTAAGGCTTCTTCCTGCTGTGAATCGCGGTCGGTACGTACTGCAACTTCCACGGTCAAAGCGCGCGCCAGGATGCGGTCTGCGTATCGCATTATATCATCCTTATCACCTGAACAATTTGCAAATGACTACAATAAAAACATTCCATCATATAACACATAACCTAAGGTGGGTAATTATTAATTACTATAGTTATTCTTTATTTTGATAGTCAATTTCGCATCGTGTTTTGAAAGACCGAAAAATTACTAGCACTAATTTTAATACTCTCTATTTTTTCACAGAAGTAAACACAATTGAAATTTTGATTATGTTATAGATAAAACTGTACAAAAATGATGTAAGAATATATGTTTTTAATGCAGTTTATATATAAAATAAAGACTTAACTATATCTTCTTCTACACATATAATAAGAATGTAATTCTAACATGTCTATACTTTTCAGATTTTTGTGAAATTGTTTCAGGTATCTAGAAATAAGTAATGAAAAACATTTCAATCATGTTTAAAAATGTCTGTTTGTTTAGACATGCATCACTGCTAAAGTACTGCGTTCACTGTAAACCTTTAGGAAAATCATAAAGCATATCATCAAGTAACATTTAATCTTTGTTTCATTAAAATCGGTTCACTATATCAAAAGTTATTGTAATTTTAATGATGACGCAACTTAAGTATGGGAGAAAGATAGATAAATAAATGGACATAATACATTCAGATAATTTTATGAATCAGTGTTTTTTTACATAAGCTTCCACCCAGATGAAGTTGCGAGCACAGCTAGTCATTACATAGTATAAAACAAAGTCCTCTACCACGTCTGTATGTCTGTCTGTTCGCGATAAAAACAATAACTACTGAACGGATCTTCATGCGGTTTTCACCAGTGCATAAAGTGGTTCATGAGGAACATTTTGGTATATAATTTGTCAAAGATTGTTTTATAATCAGTGCGGGACAACGTCTGCCGTGCCCGCTAGTATTAAATAAAAACTATTATTTGTTACAAAACCAATTAATATTTAAATAGTATAAATAAACAAAATATAAAAAAATCGAAAAGTATAATTTTTTTTATTAGTCATAACAACTTATACGTAAGACATCGCCAATTATATAATCAATCTGCTTTCGAGATGATAATTACTGATAACAACAAATCTGCTCAAGAATGAGGGAGTCTGTAAAACTGAAAATAATGTATAAATGGTAACTCACATTCTGCGATATCAGATAGGAGCTCAGAGTGTTTAACACTGTCTAATGTAGAGAGCAGGGAGTCTTTCTCTTCTTCAATACGAACTGTATCTCGCCTAAGTCTCTCCACACGCATTTCTACCTGGTCCAGAACGGCAATCAGTCTGTACATAAGAACTAACATGAATTCAAAAATCATTTTGTAGGTTAGCGCTTGTCAGGTTAAGTGGTAAGTATGCTAATTAGAGTCATTAATTATATTCCTTGTATGGTAGACTAAAGTTTCAGTTTAAATTTTAATATAAATAAGTCATTTACATGTGATGGAGTCAAGAGACTAATAATTATCTGCAATCTGCTCCATCAGGGAACAAAGATAATAGAAAAATAAAAGTAAAAACATAAACCATAATAACCTATATCCCTATATATTTTAACAGACCCAGTAAGCAGATGTTGTTCTGGCACAGACATTATAAATTATGGATATGCAAAAAACTAGAAATAAGAAAAATATAAAAAACAGGGTGTGTCTAAAAACCAAATGATAGAAGTGAAACTTTCATAATACAGGAAAATATTTTAATTATTCATCAATCACTTTTGCATAGCATAGATTGTGTTCAGTGATCACCACACCACCTATATGTAGTACACACAACCATGGGCAGCGAGATAGAAAGAAAGAGAAAAGAGCACATCTCTCATTGTTCTCCAAAACCCAAAGGCAAACAAGACAGTGCTCTCACTCTACCTAACACAGTTTTTCAAAGCTATAATAGGATTCACTTCAAAAATATTACTTGAAAAGTTAAAAAAGAAATCTAGATCTTACAACAGCACTAACTATGGAGTCCCACTATAGCTAAGAATAATTCATATGACCCAGCTCTTTAAGTAAAAAAAAAAAACATTACAATTTATGAGGCTGTTTAGGAAAATAATTATAGACATACACACAGTAATTTTATAGATAAGGATACTGAGTGTAGCATGCCCTTATAAACACAAAGGATAGCTATTTTATGTATTTTTCAATATAATTTATTGTTCTCTATTATACTAGAATATAATACAGAGCAGTCATATCACTGGTCCAAATTTATAATAATCATGAGGACAAAAAAAAGTACAAGTACAGAGTACAAACAATATTGTACAGAAGAAATAGACCATGACACAAATACACTGTTTTTAATCTATAAGTTCTGCTGATACAGAGTGATATACTTATTATAGTCATTACTCATTAAAACTGTTTACATTGCTAAGTGTTTTCAATTCTGATATATAATCTACAGAACTGAAACTCTATAAAGTAAGCATGTATATATCAAACTGGGTGCATCCTCTTTTGTAATGTGTACATGTATTATCTTCTGCTTAACACTTTTATTAACAACTAATGAACGAATTTGAGAAGCCTATAAAAAAATCCTAAATTTAGGAAATAGTTAAATAAAAAATAAATTCACTGAATAATTACTCTTTGTAATTGCTATACATTCTCTTAATGGCATTGAACAGTATAATTAAATTATCTATTTGTACTAGATACAAGTTTATATTACCACCATACACACTACTTATGATCGACAAGTGACTAACAGAGTGGAACACATTTAAAAATATTAATAAAAAAAATATAATTTATAGCCGTAGCAAAAACTTCTATCGCGTGGGCGACATAGATAAGCTTTTTTTAAGTGGACTACTCATGCGTTGCCCAAATTTGGTTCCCGGTATTGGCACACCAATTTTACGTAATAGAACAAAGCATTATCTTTTGGATTTCACGCAATAGTAAAAGTCAAACCTGTCTTTGGGTGCTTGCGTTCCTAGTGCTGAAGATTCATCAATAAGGGGTAACCGTGCGACCTCGCCGGTATAAGAAAACTCAAGAGCAAATTGGTCCACCTCCATCTCTTGCAGTTTGTGATCTTCGGAAGCCAATTTTCGATTTTGTAACGACTAATAATACTATAGTTTAACAAGATAAAAACAAAGAAATATCTCCTTGGATACGTCAAAAATCAAAATAACCAAAACAAAATTGATATTGATTGACGACTGACGTTTCTTTGCTTTTCTGCAAAAAACATTTGACGTTGACAGCTACTGTCTATTTCCAAGGATTTTTGTTTTATTTCTTCTTTCTTTTTCATTCCTGGCAACACAATCATCTGCAGACTATTTTTATGTACTAAATTAGTCACTTCTGCTTTATGCGATTCTTCTTGTTATGGAAATATGCTCATGCAACCGAGTCCGTCATTTCATAATTGCTAATTCTGGAGTGTCTTGTGATAATGTCAATGTTCTAACATGATGGTAGCTCCCTTGTTAAAACTTTCCATGGAGTTTTTATGGCATCTAAGAATTCATGCTCGGTGGTATTATTTCCCATCCATTTCACTTGTGCACAATAACCGAACTATGTTACGCAAAATACCACCAATAGTACAAAATATGGAGTCAAATGATACAAGATTATAAATAAAATGTACTGTATTACAGACTAAGACCTCGCTTAAACCTCTTTTGTAAGCTTAAACTTTTTTGTGCTGTTTCGGTGTTATTACAAAAAAGTTAAATACTTGCTTTAAAAAGGTTTCAAATTAAATGCACCGCGGTCGCTGAACGTACGCCATCTGGTTCTTTTGTCTCGCTTTGGTTACGTTAGGTTAGACTTGCGAAAAAGGATAACACGAACTTGCCTCGGGCGAGCGAGCAAGTATTCAGTACTAACTTTTTTGTAATAACACCACTTTAATTATATTGTTTGCCCCTTAGCATTTAAGAACAGGATACAAATTTAATATTACAATACCTACGGTTTGGTTAAAAATAAATTTAACCGATCGGTTTCATTTACACATTTATAAGTGGTAATTATTGGTTTCAAATGGTATCATCATTCATAGATGCTGAGTGTTCATTTCAACGTAGTATTACCGATCCCAGGCAGCAATAAATTGTGCATTCATGTTTGTCAGATTTTTCTCCATTATCAATCAATACAAACCATATACACATATTAGTAGTCCGCGGTGACGCTGTAAAGGCCCTGCTAGGCCAATAGCGTAGTCAGTTCGAGAACAATAAAATACACATATTAAATTCACCGTAATAATTTTGTAACAATTCTTTCATGTATACATTTCGAACATGATATCTACTTTTCTCTCTAGCATTGCTCCCTCAGCCTAGAGTGTTTATACTTATTTCCTATGGAGTGTACAAGTATGTACATATATCTAGGCAGAAGTAAACTTAATTCTTGAAAAACAGTCCGCAAAGTTAATTTCTAGTTATTTCAGTCTTCTCAAAATGGTACAAAGAAAGTTAACACTTTCCTATAAAATTCATGAATAAGGCTGAACACGTGCACTAGACAAAATTACAAAAAAAGAATATTTACAAAATACGCATTTATTTTAATGTTACAATTCTTATCATGGACATAAATAAAATAAAGTAAGTCAATACACACATTACTTATACATTATAAGAGAAATACAATTACATTCTGCAGTTAAAGGACGGACACTATTGTATAATTTCGGAATCATATTTGGTAAATATTCGGCACTGATCACTTCACAAAATGGTATGTGCTTAACTCGAATTCTGTATATCTAAGTAAGTCTGTATATCTTTGAATTGCTTTAAACCAATCGAGATATTCAATATAGCATGGTAACAACGACAATCCTACAAGAGTCTTAGAAACATTTAAGAAAATTATAACTAATATAGGATTATATTGAATAAAGAAATTAATTTATTCTTTGCGAAATATAATGTAATTCTTCTTTTCATACATATAAATTAATTAAGAAACTCATTTATTTTCCAACCAAATACAAATAGGTACAGTGTAATCAAATTATTTATTTTAATGTAATATTAAACAATACTGGCTAGCATTAAGTGAAACGGTTGTAGGTACAGTCCTCACCAAACTGTTTGAACGCTCTGAATATAGCGTGCAGTACGTGCATATAGTATGCAGAACACAAATGTTGGTATTAAAACGTATTATGTGTATAACATTGAGACAAGTTAAAGATAAAAAAATCCAAATTTCAGATACATATAATAATATTTTAACTTTGTCAATATTATCTTGATGATATTATGAGTAAGCCCCAACCTATGACTATATTCAGAGCGCCCAAATAGATTGACAAGGACTGTACATTATGCCTTAGTTTAAGTAGAATAAATGTTGATGTATTTTGTGTAATCATATAGCCTCCATCTCCAAAGAATGTTTGTAATAAAGAAGATGAACTAGTTTATGTGTAAGACAAAGACTTATTGACAACTCTACTAGAGTAATTAATCTAAAATCTCAATACTGCCAACATAGTATTATATTATATATAAAAAAAACTAATGACACACACACAAACTAGTACAAAATTTAAGAATAAATTGTTTTTTATGTGCCGTTAAAATTCGTCTGGATATTAAATAACAAGGCTTAATAAATAAGCACATAAAATTATGAAGAGTAAATTAGCAAGCAAAGTGGTAATTTTTATATTGCACAAAAAATGCATGAGTCTATAAAAGCGTTATGGATCCAATGTTATTTTTCAGAAATATTAAAAAAGCATCCCTTCATTTTTAGGTTATGTTCTTATTAATTATTTTAGGAATGTGTGATATTCAAATAGAATTTTTTCGTAGCACGGCAAAATAACTGCATTATGCCTGATGGTAAGCACAGTACAAGCCAAAAACAATGGCGACTACCGAGAGACAAATTATCCATCGGCGGTCACCGCTGTCATGCCGACCTGCGTGTCTCTTCACGTTACGTTTGAAGGACCCAATCTCGTTATAAACTTTAAAAGAGTATATTACTGAAATGTTATTAATGGCACTAATTAAATAATATAAATTTGACACTGAATTTTAAATGGTATGCAATAATTATGTATGTATTACCAATAATTATCTCACATCCAATTAATTCACACAAAACAATACTTATATTTGTCTATCCTAAACTGCGTGTTCGTCTATACATCTCACTATATAAGTTATGATAAAACTCTATAAACATAACAACAGAATAATGATCTCTTTAACAAGAAGTGGCTGCTTTAAACTATAATAGACTATGTAACTGTTATAAGTAGACTTAACCGCATAAATAGACCATTTTTAGTTTGTTTGTCAGTAACTTTTTAGAGACATGTTAGCATTGTGTGATTATGTGGATCATACATCCACCATGTTGCAGAGTAAGGAGTTTGTGGTGAGACATGCCACCAGAATGCCTAAATATGCACAGCAGTCTTCACTCTTCTTCCTGCATTGCCATTTTAGGAGGGATTCTAATAAAGCTATTTTGGATACTTCTTCTATTTTATTTTTGGCAACCAGTCTTCTAGTAGACTATTACTGGCATTGTCAACTGAGTAACGATATTACAAGTTTCTTGATATAATTTCAACGAACTAACAAGGTGGTGGCCATCTTGTTAGAACTTTCCTGGGAGTTTTTGTGGCAAGTTAGAATCCATGCTCTGTGGTATTATTTCCGATCCAATTCACCTGTGCACAACAACCAAACTATATTACATAAAGCACCACCAACATTACACAATATAGAACGAAATAACACAAGATTATGGATAAAATATAAAGACCACTACATGACATTCCAAGATCCCGGCAAAAACTCCATCAGTGACGCGAATATCGCTGGCATATCATACCATAAAACTTTTTGCATAATTTATTTAATTACTTAGTAGTAATACACAATAACATACAAATGAGTAATACTCAGATTTATAATTAAGTATATATAAAAAGTAATTTTTACCATAGTAAAGGTCATATTTAAACAGTTCTTGTATACAAGGTGAAAGTTTAGACAGTAGCAATATTTATGGAGGATGCTCTGCACTCGATTCTCGTTCTAAATCAATTAAAAAATAGGTGCTTAATATTTGACCTCTAGAAAAATACAAAAATTATACTCAATCGTTTACGCGTCTATGTTAAAGCACAGTGTTAACTCCGGGTCGCCCCTTGCAGCCCTCGTCACCGTTCATTGAACCTAGGTTTATTACGTTTGAATCCATACTTTTTAAAGTCTTAGAACAAACTTTAACTTAGGTTCTCTTTGTTGTTTATTAGTATTTGTTTTGATATTATTATTTTGTATGTTAATGTGACCATGAACTCTGATCTCTTAGAATATTGCAAGCGACTAACCTAACACCTGGTATACATATCTATATAAGTTTATTTCGTTTATCTGGTTTCTCCTAAAAATTAGGAGAAGGTGCTAAATTATTTTGATTTTAATAGCTACTTATAATCCTTTACATATAACACCTTATCTCAATACAAAATTTGATCCAAACGGCTGTAACCATTTGGACCAAATTTTGTATTGAGATAAGGTGTTATATGTAAAGGATTATAAGTAGCTATTAAAATCAACATAATTTAGCACCTTCTCCTAATTTTTTGTATTAATCGTATTGTTGCCAGTGGATTATACTGGTAACTGAAACCACTGGTACTTCAAAACTTTGTGAGATGCGGCGGTATATAACTTTATTCAAATACGAATACTTTCGGTTTATATCCAATGGTAACAACGTAATTATTTTAACTAAACGAGCGAAGCTCGACTGCCTAGGTACCAATAATAGTGTAAGAAACTAAAAACATATTTCGTGCCTTAAAAATGCCTACAAATCTCGCAGCTGCGTAATTAAGGCAGCCACTAGTTGCAATAAAAGCTTAAAATAGGTGGTAAGAATTATACATATGGCGTACATGAAAGTTTATTTTCCATTCCACTCGCTGATTCTTCCGTTTTCAAAGGCTATATTTTTTCTAGGTAGAGGTACTAACGTTCCACGCTTAACTATACCCATATCTTCACCAGGATAGTACTGAAATAAGAATAAATCTATATTAATATTATAACGCTGAAGAATTGGCTTGTTTGGTTGAACGCGCTAATCTCAGGAATTTCTAGTCCAATTTGAAAAATTCTTTTGGTGTTAGATAGCTCATTTATCGAGGAAGGCTTAGGCTATATATCATCATACTAAGACCATTAGGAGCGGAACAATAATGAAGAATATTTCAAACTCGGGTTCTTTTCCTTTTAAGAGCTTCCTCTGCGTATTAAGTTTAGCCCAAAGTAACTATTCCACGATGGCCAAGTTGCGGGAAGAAGCTAGTTAAAATAATAATTCAAGAGCATTATCTCGGATGTTGACAATACATTTAATAGACCATATTTATCAAACTATATCAGACCATAAAAATTAATGAAGAGGTTTTTCTGATAGATTTATTTCTAACTGCGCCCTATATTTTCACACGTTTTCATAGTAGCTTGGAAACTTTTGCTTAGGAAAATCATTCCTTTTTAAATATATCCTTACCTGACATTGAGACACGAATTTTAAAACATCGGAACGTATGAAGTCATTGTCTTCTTTGATTTTATCCAACCTGAAATGGACAAAACACAATATGAATTTGCCATTCATTCATTAGGGCACAATTAAACTATATAACAGTAGTAAAATAACTTACAATTCTGGCCTTGCTATTCTATCGCCAACGCAGTGGCAAATTTTTTCACACAGCTCTTCGTCGAATAACGGGATACCAAACTGTAGGTCCAATATAGTCCATTTCTAAAAAAATGTATTTTTACTATTAAATTATTGACAATTATTATTAAATTAATAAATAAAAGAATAGCTGTAGAGTAAACAATGAAACAATTTTGCTTTCTTTTAATATATATCTCATAACTTTAAGCAAGCAATTCTGGCATATTTATTTTGTGTATCACTGAAATTACTCTAACGATTTGGATTAAATTTTGTATTTAAATAAGGTTTTACTTTTTAAGATTATCTATGTAGGTATCTTCTTTAAAAAAATCGTGATATTACACAAAAAAAACCGTCTTCTTTAACGAATTATTAGAGGCTATCTAATATAGCGCCATCTCATAAATGTGTATGGCATTTGTATTACTGCCAATGGATGATAACGTAATGGTCCCTCAAAATGTTGTGAGATGGAGCTGCATAGCAATATTTAAATATGTTCAACTTGCACCCAATAGTAACTTTATTATTATGTTAACCAAGTGAGCGAAGTTCTGTCTCCTTTGTATTAGGAATAATGGAAATTAACAATAACAATTAACAATAACAGTAATATATCAATAATTAATTAAAATGTTGTGTTGTTTTATTACAATTGTAATTATATACTGTTGTTCATTATTCTGCTGTTCGTTAAATTGCTGTTCTTGTTGTGTCATATTGGTATTTGTAGCAATTATGAATTGAAATATTCACTGTATGTATTGTAACTTGAGTGTGAACAATGCGAAGTACTTTCTCTTTCACAGCTATTGGTTGTCGCATATTATAATTGTTTCATAAAAATCAATTAATAATGAACAGTAGAATATTGATGTCTTCAGTCCTTTTTGACGCGATGCATAGAAATAATCCCAACTAATATTATAAATGCGAATGCGAGTTTGTTTGTTAAATCTTCATTAACACGAGCGAAACCGCGGGCAAAAGTTAGTGGATTTTACTATTAGTATGTAGATGTAATAAGAACTACTTCTACATTAAAGATATAGGAAAAATTGTCTTAGACACTGTAAAGTAAAAAGTAAATTGTCAAACAGAAAAATTTTAAGCAGAGCGTAACTTACCTCTGCCTTACACGTTTCATCATCTGATACATTGTGAGCTGTTTCGACTCCACTGTCTGCCTCCGCTGCAGACATCTCGGTCAACTTGTCCGTCAACTGAGTAAACATAGATATGGACTCATCAACAGGGCTCAACAAATCGTTTAATTGCTTTGCTTCTTTTTCACTCTCTTCTGCACCATCCTTCTTCACCGTCGAATGTACTGGAGCTATATCATCACATAAACTTATCGACTCTTTACTTATAGATCCGGAATGCATCTTCAGTTGCAGTTCTTCAAAACTTGTTGACGAGGAATGTATAGGTACCAATTCATCTATGGACGTGATAGACCCTTTGCACTTCGTTTGATCATTCATAACTAGATTGTCCAATTCTTCACATAATAGTTCACCGCATTCAACATTTGTGAATCCGTTTGCCGGAGAACTGTTTTTGCTGTCCGCTGTTGGTGTTTCAGCAAAATGCGACTCTATAGGTGACTGGAGTCTACTAGATGTCGCTTTAGTTTCTTCTGAGGTTTTCTCCGCTGAATCTGAAGACGACAGTGATACTTCACTAACTGGTTTAGCTACTCCACATATTTCTTTCCTTTTCCTAGTTTGCACTGTAAGTATTAAAACAATTAGTGATGTCAAAAATATTAGATAATATTATAAATACGAATTTGAGTTTGTTTATTATGCCTTCAAGATTTTACCACTCAACTGATGCCCATGAAGTTTTGCATAATCATTGGCACGGATAAAGAAATGAATAGGTATTTCATGCAGAAAAAAGTACGGTTACCAAAGAATAGGTTAAATTTACATTAACGTCAGGAAATTCGAGCGCAAACGGTAGTATTCTATAAATATAATAAGTATACTTCTCTATGAAAAACTATAATTCTATAACAGGTTTTTGACTATGCTCAGTAAACTAGTCATAAATTAAGTTCAAAACTAGACGAGACCTACCAATATCTTTCAGTTTAATCGGATACGGAAAAATCGCATCGTATTTGGATATCTATCACTGCAAACGGGATTTGATAAACAACAGACTGTCAGGTATTCATAATAAATATAGAATGTCTACATCTCTGATTTTAAGTCATGTTTATATATAATCTGTAGTCACTCTCTCTTTTAATGACTACTGTTCGCAATACAATATATTCATCTAAGTCTTAGCTATTATTAAATGTATCCATCCACCAAAACCATTACATGGATGTAAACATACTATTAGATTAATATTAAGAGGCTGTGTTTTCTCAACATTATCTTATGGATATCTCTTGTTCGCCTTTCCTGCATACCAGAGACAGCTGTGTTTTCTTTTGTCTTCTCAACTATTATTAGATATTGATGAAATGTGAAAAAAATTTAATCTGGAGTTACGGTGTTAGTGTTTGAACTCCTCTGAAACAGCTGGAACGATTTTTATGAATTTTTAAATATATACTTGGTAGGTATGAGAATAAGTCGTAAAGTATATTTTATACCTCTAAGTGATTAGGGTGCCCGTATCCAGATTTTTTTGACAATGTTTATTTGTTATATTTATTTTATTTGTCATCAAAAAATACCCACAACCCCAAATTTTCACCTTTCTAATCCCACCCTCCTATTTATATATATTCTCCTATATTCGTATGAACAATATACAAATGATTCAACGGTCGCTCGTATGTCAAACAAAACGAAATTATTAATGTTGTTGAATGACAGATGGCGCTGTACGCATCATTGAAATTTCTTCCATACATGCGTATTAAAGAGATGCGTTGCGCTATTTTGACATTAAATTTTGTTTTTATTCAATCATGTATCACGACGCAATGATTGCAAAATTGTGTACGATAGCCCAGTGCTATATGTTACTTTTTGTTTTAGTAAATATATTTTTTTAATAATTAATCACAGTAAATGTAATTAAAATCAGCAACAATTATATAACATGGCACGCTCCGCTTGAACGGTTTGAAACAAAGGATTACAATCTATTGCAAAAATATTCATTACTTTTAGATTTACAGAAAAGTTCGCTTATAAAAACGAATAGCTGAATGAAAATGAAAATTTCGTGGAGATAAAGTTTACTTTTTACAGCATGTGGATTGATGACGTTGCTCAGAAGATAATGCGAAATAAAAAATATAAGACGGTAAAATTATTATGTTGTCGTTGCTGCTGGCCCTGCGAGAATAGTAAGTGGGGCGCGGAGGCCACTAAGCACAGGAGCAACCCATGGGGGTTTACAATGAGGGGTTGACAAATTATATACAGAATGCTTCCTCGTGTATCACTCTATGTACTGTGAAAACTGCAAAAAATCCGTTGAGTAGTTTTTGAGTTTATCGCGAACAGACAGACAGGCGTGGCAGAGGGCTTTGTTTTACAATATGTTTCATATTCACAATATTTTCATATGTATAACATCATACCTAACTGTACAGTGGTAGGAGGTCTTGCACAGCCTAGATCCGGTACTCCAATATCAGCGAGCGTCACATAACCGGCTGTGCGGTGTAACCGCAGCCGCTTGAACAACCGCCGCAACCCGGCGTGCTTCGACCATAGACTTTGGGTCTCTGTTAAGATAATCAAAAATATTAATTATGTTCATTTCTGGAGTTTTGCAAATCATCTTGCAATGTCATGTAGTGATTTTTTTATTTTATTCATAAATTCGTGGCATTTCACTCTATATTTTGTTAATACTAGTGGAGTTTTACGTAATATAGTTTGGTTATTGTGCACAAGTAAAGTGGATGGGAGATAATATCACAGAGCATGGATACTGACTTGCCACAAAAACTACCCGGAAAGTTCTAACCAGACGGCCACCATCTTATTACTTGATTGGAATGATCACAAGAAATTTGTAATATCATTACCTACTCGAAAATGGCAGTAATAATCTACTAGAAGATTGGTTATAAAATGGTAGGCTTTTTTTCTAATGCCCGTTCAGTTTACTACTATTCGTGTAATACAACCATCAAGTACATTTAGAATCATTCTTGTAAACTTAGCACGATATCATCTTATGTCACATTATCACTATAAGTAACATCGGATGATATTTTATTCCAACGCTAAACTATGATCTGACCTATATGATCTACTGATATTATAAAGCTGAAGATTTTGTTTGCAAGAACGCGCTAACCTCAGAAATTACTGGAACTACTACGCTAAGACCAATAGGAGCAGAACAAGAATAAAGAATTTTAGCTCAAAGTAACTATTGCACTCTCTGTCTCTGTAACTAACATAGCTCTGTCTGTTTCTATCTCCACTAACATTATATCTTCCTCTTAAGTTCCGTTCGCTTCGCCGATCACGCGTTTCCGTAACGCTCTCGTGACGCATTCACCAGCTTACTCCCCAAGTCAAGTGTGCGTAAAGAAGTTTTACTTCAATAATGTTAAAACGTATACCAGGTGTGGGGTCAGCATCAGGTGGGAACATGATGTGGATTAGTCCAGCAGACTGACGGACTCCGAGAGCCTGCAGTAGTACAGGGCCACGACGTAGTGCTGTGTTAGCAGCTGCCAGAGCCGCCGCGGGGGGCAGACCCCCCGGACCCCCTCCCCCGGCGGCCCCCTCTAGTGCACTCTCCGCCCCCCACCACGACACCGACACCCGCGAGTAACCGAGCAGCAGACGCGGCACACTCCGTAGATATGTCCCTATGTAAGGAGACCAACTATTTTATACACTTATTAGCAATTTCATGCAACTTTGTATGCGTTTTCTACTTTTTTGTTCTATATATATATGTGCACGTCCAGTGATAGAATTTGCTTAAGGTAGATAAAGCTTGTCAATAGCTACAAAACAAAAAAAAAGAATAAAAAAAATCGGCTGAGAAACAGAGAAGTGAAATGTTCTTAACCGTTCTCCACTGCCTATTTATATATAGACTAGCGGCCCGGGCGGACGTTGTCCTGCCTTGATAATAAAAAAAATCTAAAAATTCAACCGCAGCGCCACCTACCGGGTCCAATTGTGAATCTAAACCATTCTCGGATCTACTGGAACACGCACACAAAATTTCATCAAAATCGGTCCAGTCGTTTAGGAGGAGTTCAGTCACATACACACGCACACAAGAAATATATATATTAAGATAAGAATAATTCTGAGTGTCGGAAAAATGAAGATTTTCATTCTCTTTTTCAACAGGTTACGGATTTAATTCCCAAAAATGCTTCATTAGTGTTCACCTACATTGTAAAAGGAACCGGCAAGCAAAATTGTCAAGGACCTAACCATAGTAGTTTAGATTGTGTGTTAATATTTCATTCAGTTATTCTTTAATATGTATAGATTTTCAAAACTCTTTTAGTTTACTCTTTGAATCTAGTTTACGACAGGTTGGACAACTTTTTCAAACTATAGTGAAATCTCATATCTAAGATATGTGTTCATGAAAAACGGATAGGCGTTTTCCCGACAGATAATAATGAGAAAATTTGCTGGAGGAATGACAATCGGTCGTAGTACAAAAGTCATGACTGTGTAAGAACCAATAATGGGCGGGGATTTCGAACCCACCACCGATAACCGCCGAATCTTTTTGGCTTTCCAATGACAAAACTAACAGACAAACTACAGACTTGGTAATCAATTCCACTGACAGGAATTGTTCTAAGAAAAATTTATAAAGAGTCGAACTTAATCGAATACACATCAAAGCAATTCTTAGCAAGTGGGCAATATGTTTTCCAATGACACAAGTGGTAAGGGACCTTGAAAATTAGGACAAAATTGTAGTTAATATACACGGTATTTCAATGTTTCTATCGTTTAAAACATCAAAACAATATTTATGAATATCTATCTAAAATGAATTCAAATTTATTTTGTGAGTGATAAAATAGAAACCAGAAAGTTATTGTTAAGCTTCCATGAAGTAGACCATACCTTTTTTTAGTAACAATGTAGGAGGTCCATAACCAGCTACATGATAGAGGTAGAGTCGCATCCAGGGTGTAGAGGTCTCCGGGGGTGCGGGCCCCACGTGGGGCAGAGCACCCGCCGCGACACCGGCGCGTGCTTCCCGGCACAAGGGAGCCGTCGATATCGCCAACCTAAACTATCAAAACCTAATAATAAAAAGTCCTTCGAGTTTTTCGCGGGATCTTGGAACGTCATGTAGTGGTACATATTTATATTTTATCCATAGTCTTGTGTTATTTGGCTCTATATTTTGTAATACTAGTGGTGTATTACGTAATATAGTTTGGTTATTGTGCTCAAGTGAAGTGGATAGGAAATAATAACACAGAGTGGTATCTAACTTGCCACAAAAACTTCCTGGGAAGTTATAATAAGGCGGTCACTATCTTGTTAAAACATCGAAATGATCACAAGATTGACAAAAATAAAAATCATTAACTCTACTTACAAAAAAAAAATACCCTTAAGAAGGTTCAAAAGTTTCACCATACCGATGGCAAAGTAAAAAAGAACCGCCAAATAATTTTATTGTGTTCAAAACAATGTTTCTATTATGTTACGTATCTCAAACACTATCGGAGAAATTCATATAAATACGCCTGATGTTTGGAGTATGCGATGTGGACCCGATTAAATGCCGGTAAATTCGGAAATAAGTTCGGAATAAAAAAGCATGTGATATTCTCATTGAGGTCTTTCTCTATCTCACATCTATACATCATTGACATATGGTATAACACACTAAGGAAAATTAATAAGACACACCATTCCTAGAGGGTGTCAAATGATGAAACTTACAAACGACAAAAAAAATCAGTTATAAAAAACATACGTGCATTTATTTCACACGCATTAAGAGTGAAACTTCCAAAAATTATATAATATAATATTCATATAAACGATATATGGAAACAATACACTACACAGGCACACATTCACATGTTCAAACATACAAACCTAGAAGCTAGAGCAAGTATTACGTAATGCAATATACAATGAGGAGACCGCGAATATAAGAAACACTGTATAATGTATTCTGTCTCATTCTTTCGTCCGTTAAATCCAGTACATAGATATATTTGTCTCTTTTTACTGTCACTTTTTCGTTTAATCAAAATCCAAATTACAGCTTTTCTTTCGAACTGACTACGCTATTGGCTTGGCAAGGCCTCAACAGCTTCACCGGACTACATTACGACGTAGCTAAATATGTGTTCACTTCAAAAACAGCTTATGAACTTATTATATAACATTTTCCACTGGCATATGTGAACACTCACTCTTTCAGTAACACAGTACGCTTATTTTGCAATAATGAAATCCTAAAAATAAAATGCTCATATTGCTAAAGATAAACGTCCTTTCATCCCCAAGTATTACCTGTACTTAGTGGCGAGGAGTCTGGCGCGAGCCGCTGCACCGAGCGCGTGCAGCGCTTCACAGCGCAGCAAGTCTAAAGGACGGAGCCGTGGTCGAAGTGAACGGAGCGCTATTCGGAGACACGCTGCAGCCGCTAAGTACCGTCTGGCCTCTCCTTCTATTTCAGGATCTCCAACAACCTGTTCTTACGATGATCTTTACTATTTTTAACATATAATACGAATATATATTAATCTCTTATTATTCAATCTTTAGTGATATAAATTACAAGGCTCAACTAATGTTATAAATGTGAATGTGTTTTTGCTTGTTGATTATGAACTTATTCCGATTTAGTAAACTCGGTCGCCCTTTTATAATATTCCTTTTAAAATCGCTCATAACAGTTTACTATTTTCTTTTAACTACAACAACGATTGTTACTGTTTTTTTATTTTGTTGATAAGTAAATTAAACTAAGATAAATAACAAAGTTAATTGTTTTTAAGCTATTTACTAATATATATTTAATCGTAACCAATATTATAAATGCGAATATCTGTTTGTCAAATTATATTTATCTATCGTGAGTATAAAAAATTGAATTTAAGCTCGATTTGAATTTTGTGAGTTTTAAACAGAGCTGAAGGTTCAAATGGTGAAACTAAATACTATACACATAAGATTTAATAAATAACTTAAATCATATTTAGAATTAAAAGTTTAGTTTGGTTTAGTTGTCACTTTATTTTATCCTGTGTGATATTCTAATTGCTTTTTAAGCTAAACCTAACTTTATCATGTGTTACATCTGTACGCGTTACTTCCGTATCAAGCTAAAACTAATTTCAGTTACATAGGCGCATTCGATTACCGTTTTAAATTATTGTAAGAATTTACTTCATGGTGAATAAATACTACCATTCCAAGTTAAAAATACCCTCTTATACATTTGTCACAAAACACCCAAAACAATCATAACTACACAGTCCTCAGTTAATCCATATAAAACACTTAGTTCTCATAAAACAACCAAACCACTTTCAAATCTTAAAAGAGCCTCTCTATTTGTTTACCTCTTAAATAATGAATATTGATATAGATACTTAAAAATATAACTAACTTAACTAATACTTACTAATAAACCTACCTTATCTAATTCTATAAGAAGACTGTCTAAGCTTTCATCACTCAATTTTCCAACTTCGAATAAAGTTACCGCGTGACTTTTCAAATCCTGAAATGTATACACATTCTTTAGCTTACCTTCGTTTGGCATTAACAGACAAAAATTAATTTGTATATATATTTTATTTACCGGCGATAGATTCCCCATCATTAAATAAGCCGCTAACGTGGAATCGAATAAAACCGCAACTCTTCGACCAACTGATGTCGAATTTTCATAATCATAACTCTGTAAATATCAAAACAGGAATATATGTTATTCCGGCTCGAAGGACCAAAACATATGTTATTATACAATATTACATTTCTCACTTGTTTCGAGGTAGAAGGTTCTTGTTTTATAAGTACTGGTTCCATTTGCAATGTATCTTCGTCAATGCTAGAATCGAATGTCAATGGTGTTATCTGTCGATATCTGGAAATATGAAAAAGTGGTTTTGAGTACTCACATATGAAAAAAAAATCATTTCAAATCATATTCAACATTATATCAAATGATTCAAGGTCTCTTTTTCATCATTGGTCCAGGGCCTCCTAACCTTCAATATGACCCTTAACCCTTAAATGTAGACGTCAGGTTAAGAGATATTTTGTATTATAAAATTTTCTATAAATTAGCAACGTATCTAATTCACAAAAAAAA
This sequence comes from Antheraea yamamai, assembly GCA_036509395.1. NCBI lineage: Eukaryota > Metazoa > Arthropoda > Insecta > Lepidoptera > Saturniidae > Antheraea > Antheraea yamamai. Next base: position 6,406,317 of record AP028442.1, on the reverse strand, counting down.
AACTCCTGTTGTCAGGTAAGTTATCAATATTTAATGTTACATTTGTAAAGTGTATTGGATATATGCCATTTTTTTGGGAAAAGTCTACATAAATCTTAAAAAAACTCGATATTGAACCTGATTTTTTATTATTTACTTTGTACGTAACCTATGACTACATTGCTACATAAAACGATATTTTTCAAATTAAAAGCAAAGTCATGCATTTAAGGGTTCAATTCAATATTTCTCATTGGAATATATGCAGTGGTATCAAGTCTTTGAAATATCATCGGTTTTTTTAAATATTTCTGCAGACTTTTCATCTGCACCTTTTTTCTGATTTCGTTTCGTTTTATTAATCAAATCAAATCAAAAATCGTTTTAAATGTAGGTATTATATGTACATAGTGTAGTTGACACTATTGGGTTAATAAACTAAATCAATTTGGTTATTAAAAAAATGTAAGAATTAATTTCTTTTCTTAGCTTTTAAATAAAAAATATTAAGTAAATCAGAGTGTATGTCACATTTTTTTTATTATTAAAACAAAACAATAATAGTGGTTTGTAATATTGCATTTGAGCACAAGCGAAATAATATATTGAAAATTTCATACGGTTGATGGTTGTGCGTTGTAAGGGCGTCATTCCAGGAAGGATGTTGCGGCGACACTGGGGGCGGTTGTAAATTGTTCGCAAAACCCAAACGGCAATATAAAGAGACTGCCTGTTTTACTAGTTCGCACTCCACCTGTGACAAAATATGTATTATAGAATTCAGACATCATAAAACTCACGAAGAACGTTAAATTATTAACAAATGACAATAAATTACAGTAAAAAATTATTAAATAAATGATTAATATCCAACTATACTAAGAATTATTTAATATCTTCAGTATTGTAATAAAAAACGATAAGCTATCAATTAGCAACACTACGTCGGAAACAAAAATAAATTTAATGGAAAAAAGTTTAATTGATCCCTAAAACTCATCAGACTCTAACGGTGTTATTACAAAAAAGTGAAATACGTATTGAATACTTGCTTTAAAAAGGGTTCGAATGAAATGCACCGCGGTCGCTGAATGTTCGCCATCTTGTTCTTTTGTCTCGCTTTGGTTACGTTAGGTTAGTCTTGCGAAAAAGGATAACACGAACTTGCCTCGGACGAGCACGGTGCATTTAAATCGAAACCTTTTTAAAGCAAGTATTTAATACGTATTTAACTTTTTTGTAATAACACCATAAGATTCTAAACAAACAAAGTTCAATTAACAAATACAATTGAAATGTCCGGTTCTCCTAACTAATATCCTAAACAGGTGAAAAGATTTTTAGTGGCCGACTGGCAACTATTCAGATAGTGATATAGACTACATAACATTTTCTATAAGCAGTGGTAATGTATTTTAAAAGAGGTAACTTAATATCGATAACAAGATTTTTAGGCGGCAGAGTACAACAACAATGAAAAAGAAAACAATTTACAATTAATCCAGATAAATCACGTAGACTCCAGGAAGCATCAAAAACATTTACATAATAATAACATACAGCTAGCATACGAAGTCATATCAAATAAAAGAAATGATTTTTCGGCCGTAGGAAACAGACACAATGGAGGAAGAAAAATAGCCCGCCTTAATTGTTATCAAACCGTGCGTATCGTACGTCAGCCTTCCAGAGTTTTCCACCCTCCTTTATTGAAAGGTTATATAAGACGCAACGCCAACATCACAGCCAATATTTAGAAGAACAAGAGGACAAAATATTCAAGCGGACTGCGACTACAGCATTTTTAAGTGTAGGTGTAATTGCAGTGTGATCGTACGATAGTGGGTCTAGTTGATTATATTTGTACGACTAAAAAAATTCTTCTGATGCTGACAACATTTCATTTACATACATTTCTAACAATACAAACAGTACAGTTGTTGTTATTGTATGATTCATCGTATTCGGACAACGTCATATAGAGCGAACTCACATAATGTCGATGAGATTCAGATAAGTTATCATTCATTGGCAATTACCCAAGTACTATAAAATGTACGAGATGGCGTTGTAAGACATAAGATCTAATAATTAGTTACAATTATTTTTTCTGAGATAACACTTGTACAAATACATTTAAAAAGCAAAACCTTATCTACCTACAAAATTTGATCCAAATTGTTAGAGCCGTTTCTGAGATACACGAAATAAATTTATATGTATATCTACATTCAAGAGTTATATGTTTAAAGTTACAGGATTAAAATGAATGAAAATATACGTATGGGATACTAAATCCCTAATAAACATTGTTACGAAGCTAAACTGACCTGGAGTACAGTTGCCAAATCTGCAACACTGGTGTGCTCATCGATCGAAACAAACACCTTGTAAAGTAGTGTCTCAAAATAATCGCCAGCGATACGGTTCATCACAAACCCTTTTAATGGCGGCACAGACACTTTGTCCGCCGCTGTTATTGGCACGTCTAAGTATATTAGTCCACGCCTGAAATATACATTTATATATTACGACCTTCAGAAATAAATCAGGTTATAGTACTAATAACAGAAAAACTTTGGTAAGTCGAAATTAAAAAAAAGACGTGATAAAATTCGAGATTTAGATTCCACAATACCTAATTAATGTGTATTGTTTAAAGCAATTTTTGTACACCTGTACATATTGTAGTCTACATTCTTAAAGTCCAGTACTTTTCTTACTCTTCCTTCGATTTATAGAGCTTATTAATTTAATACTATTAAGTTGTGGATGTAGAAAATGGAAACATTTATCTGTTTAAGATACATAGGTCAAACATATATTTTTAAAATTAGAAGAGGGAAACCGAAAATTGTAGGAAAATTTTCATTCTTTGTGGGAAAATACTAAGTACTAAGAAAGTACTATACTAAGTATATTTATGTATAGTATATTTCGTATAACCTGTATAGGTTTTCAAGTTATCGAGATTCAACTTATCAAGGTTTTGTATACATTTTTATAAGGGTTAAATAAGAATTTCCTGCCTATCTTTGTGTGATGAAAAATGCTTGATTCGTTTTTCTTGCTACCAAAATATAGGTCAGTTTAATACTATTATTGATTCGTTTAGTTATTTATATACTCAGCAATCACATTTTACAAAAACTGGTTATGAGTGACCATACCTGTATAGGGTTTTGACGACATTGTAGTCAAGAGTGCCGGCTGTCTGCGAGCCACAGTCAATAAGCAAATCTATTATTCCTTTCTCGTTTTCACTCAAAGGCTAAATTCAAACAACATAATTTAGTTAGTATTCTGACAGAATGCGGAAAAAAAACAAACGAAATACGAGTGTTAAAAAGGTGTTTTGTAAATTAACACCCAACTACAGGCGGTTGGTAGTCAGTGTCTTGTATCAAAGACTTTTTTATGGTTATTAAAACTATGATATCGCTATCATGCTAGTTTTCCAAACGAACCTTGTTTCTAGAAAATATACAATCATTAACTCATGACATTAACCCTTCGGCAGATTTTTAAGAACTCAAAAGGGATGGAATGTTTTTAATTTACGACATTCTAAATATCATGGTTTGGAAAAAAAAGTTCGTACAAATGAAAAAATAATTTAAAAATATATTTTACATAAAAATTGTACAATTACATATTTTGTTATTTTTCAAAGTTTTGTAATTAATTAGGTATTTTTTTAAACTTATGCTACCAACAGTCTGTTGACCTGTGCCATATGAGGTCTACATTCGTTTGTATGGAGCTTAAATTATGGTTTTGCAAAACCCAGGGATTAAACAATTTAGAGATCAAATTTAACTCACACTTAGTACTTACATCTCGTCGTTAGTAATTTAAATGCACAAAATTATTTCTTAATATTCACAGAAAAAAAACCCCATTACAACAAATTTTAAGAACCGAAACATGTAAATTACCTTCACATCCTCTTCAAGAACATATCCCAACTCAACCCTCCACCAAGGCTGCATTGGTATATTCAATGGTACACGAGGTAACAGTGCCCGGATAGCTTTAGAACGTCCACGACGCCCGAGCGATCTAGCCCTCGCTATTAATTCTAAATACTCATTACGACCTATTCCTAGAAGTCGGAGACCTACAAAACAAGTTAATATAGAAAAATAAATCTCTTCGAACTTTTTGAACACGCGAGCAGAACTGTGGGTATAGTTATCTAATATATAAAACTAGATTGTACTCGTGGTTTTGCTCGCATAAATGTAGATTTAGCTTATCCTTTGCGAACAACACTTTTTCCTGGTTGAAAGGAAACCTATGCCTTTCTGACAACATGTATGCAAAATTTCATAATGATCGACTAAGTAGTTACGGCGTGAAAGTGTTACAAACAAACTCATATTCGTATCTACAATATTAGTAACGATACTTTCGTATTATTTAGATCCTCTGTCATGTAAAAAGAAGGTATATTAAAATAGTTATAGCTGACGTTATTATTAAAAACTTTTTAACAAAAATATTAAACAGCCGCAAAAAACTGAAAAGCAAAAAATAATAAACCTTTCTTTTTATTAACCTTTAATAACTAGTAATGTCAGCGAGACAACAACCCAAACGGACACACGCCGTTGCGAGTGGTCTTGCGGAGAGCGCATTTTTGGGAATATTAATACTTGCCGCTGGATTTTTCACATTGCATTTTTAATTTGAGTTTGCTATTTATTTGAATATAAAGTAATTTAGTGACTTTTGTTCATTGATTGTTTGGCGCCGACTCAAAATTACTTAGGTATACTTACATTACCTTAAGAACTTAGTTATTAAGGTTAATAAAAAAAAGGTATATTATTTTTTGTTTTTCACTTTTTCCGGCGGTTTAATTTTTTTTATTAAAAAGTGTTTATTTTATAATTTTTGTGGTAATTAAAGTCGGACTATTCTGTCAAAAGTTCTGCGTGGTCATAGATATAATCAGTGAGTGAACAATCAATCATTCTCTGTTTTCGTACCCTTAGGGTTAGGTTTTTTTTACAAATTTATATGGGACCAATTTCGGGGTATACCTTTTCCGATAAAAAAAGATTTTTTTTTTAATCGGACTATTTTGGTAAAAGTTATATATATACACGCGTCGACTTGAGAACCTCCTCAGTTTCTTTCGTCGGTTAAAAATACACAAAAACTAGTTTGTGAAGTTAATGGAGTGAAAGTTAACTTGTTATGATTACATTACTATGTATAATACTATAAATGTAAAACCAAGTCCTCTGCGACGTCTGTCTGTTCGTGATAAACTCAAAAACTACTGAATGGATTTTCATGAGGAAGGTTTAAGTATATAATTTGTCAAGGTTTTTTTTTTTATTATCAGGGCAGGACAACGTCCGCTGGGCCAGCTAGTTACATCTATAAAATATAACAATATAAACGCAGTTCGGCGAAGCTGTTAAGACCTTGCCAGTTAGAAAAAATAAAAACAATATAAAATTATTACTCACAATCAGCTGCAGTAAAATTAGGCATAGTGTCGTAACTCTTTTCCATCTCAATTAACAATGCAACTACTTCCACATAATAGATAAATGGGGTTATCCTTAAACCTAAACATCAAAAATATATTTTATTAAAGAAACGACTGTTTAATAATCAAGATATATAATTGACGATATTAGTATAAAAACACATTATATATACATTTTTCACATTTATAAAATAAAATTCCTGCATTACTGATCAGATCTTATGTCGTGGGGGATACTACAAAGGTACTTAACAGAAGCAAAGTACACCCAGACTCAGAACAACCATTGTGAACCATACTGGTTTCCGTCGAATAGTCATCAGGGTTCCGCCAAAATTATTTATTATTATCTATAAAATAATACCACGGTTACAAAAATATTATTTTGAAATAGCGCAAAATATGTGATGAGAAGGACTCATTACTTTTATGTAAATAGGAAGGTAGTTACCAAGCCTTCAGCCCGGACTATGGATGGCCCAGCAGCGCATGTAGCCAAAGACAATGAGCGAATAATATGTATCAATTATATTACACATTTCTTTAAAAAAATGTTCTTATATAAATTTCAGTGTTGATTTGGTTTTGGTTTGTGTTCCGTTATATTTAAAGTTTAGGAACCCCTGCTCTATTGGATTCAAACCCATAACATTGAGCATGGTGGTGGTGGCAGAGAGACCTCATAAAGCACTGCACGGGCTACCCATAATATACCAAATACTGTACTCTGTAAAATTTAAAGTGTAAACAATAATATTTGTGAATATTATGTTTATTTAACTAATACGGTATATTATAATTCAATACATTTAGCACTTCAGTTTATAATGCATCGGACTTCTTACAAACTAAAACTACTATTCCATATTTTTTTATGAGATGTGAATTTTAATTTACATTTACATGACAATACATGTCATTTTTTCTGCTATTTTCAAGGCTGAAACTCTCTCATTAATTAAAAAAAAAATTAGGACACAATATCACTCAAGTCCTTTTTATTTCAAACTCAATATAGCTTATGTTATAGTACCTAACAGCTGTTATATCATGTATATATAAGCATTATATAGATACTACATTGATATAGAAGTGACAGATATGCTTAACCTACAGAAGACATTCATGTGCTGGGATTAAACCCACAAGGTTTGGGCTTAATAGAGTCAAGAGTTAACGATTAAAACTGTATAAATTCCAAATAATTCATAAATAGATATCAAATTGAAACAAAGGATATAAAATATTTTTTACATTCCATTGGTACCACAATTTATTTGCATTAAATTATGTGTGATAGTTACCTTTAACAATCATATCAGCTAAGTGATATGGGTATAGCATGAGCCTCTGTATGCTGCTCTGAACCAGTGTTTCATAATATTTCCTTTCATCTTTGCAGACTGCTCTCACTGTTAACAAGATAATACAGAAATAAAAATGTATATCTATATATATAACTAACTGTCCCGCGCGGCTCCGCACGCGTTTTTTTAAAATGAATTAAAGAAATGTAAAATTGTAAGTAGGTGTGTACATTACAGAAATGCTTTTTCAAAAACATTTGTAACTACGACACGCATACCATCTACTGTATTATGTTACGTCACATTAGATATGTGAATACGAATAGTATATCGAATGGGAAGGGATTTATCATCAGCAACATACCTGGAACTTTAACCACTATATACCAACCTCGGTGCTCACTAACACTATATAAGAAAGTAATGAAAATTTTAAACTATACATTATCGAACAATATGTGTTAAATTGTTTATTATATAGACAAAACATGCCCATATTGTCAATATAATTCTGTTATTCTTATACGTTGCTATAATCACTGAGTTATGTAGATGCAAACGCGGTAAATAAAACAAAATTGCCGCCAACTTGACCAAAATGATAATATAATTCAAATTACATACATTTATTCTTGGAGTCCAGTACAGCGCACGTCTCACGCGCTTGTTTACATTAAATAAATTATTTTTGATTAATTTCACACGAAAGAATGCATACGTAACAGTTCATCACTACATAGTGTAAAACAAAGTCCTCTGATCTGTCTATCTGTTCGCGATAAAGTTAAAAACTACAGAACGGATTTTCATGCTGTTTTCACCAGTGGGTAGAACGGTTCACGGGGAAGATTTAGGTATAATTTGTCAAGGTTTTCTTTTTATTATCAGGGCGGGACAACGTCTGCCGAGCCCACTACCTTAAAATAAAATAGCTCATTAGTTAGTTGTCTGCCAGTGAATATCCCGTGAAAATTGGTCCAACCACTTTGGAAATAGCAATGCGGACGAAGCCGCGGACAAATAAAATATGTCAACCGCTATAATTTCGGCTATCTGCCAGTAAAATTCCCGTTAAAATAAGTCCAGCCGTTTTGGAGATTACCCGGAACAAACAAACAAACAGACAAAATATAATAATATAAAAATATACACAAAATATAAAAAAAAATTTTTTGGTCATTTGTAGCCTATATATACATTCATCAAAAAGTTGTTATTTTAATTGTACATACACAAACTTTATTTTTATAATACGTAATAGATAACAAATTTTGAATAGGAAAACAAAATAAACTTTGAAAACGTTTGCGATAGAAACTTACTATGTTACCATGGCAACGTATATAGAATTAACGCTAACAATATCTCTTAAAAGGAAAAAAGTGCCCGATTTTGAAACATTCTTCATTGGTGCTCCGCTCCTATTGATCTTTGCGTGATGATATATAGCCTAAAGCCTTCCTCGATAAATGAGCTATCTAAAACCGAAGGGTTTTCTCAAATTGGACTGGTAGTTCCTGAGATCCTAGCGTTCAACCAAACAAACAAACTCTTCAGCTTTATATATTAGTATAGATAAGAATGTAAATGTAAGGAGTCTGTATTTTTTAGATTATTGTGGAAAAAATTGTTGTAAGTGTCTTGGAATAAGTAATAAAATACATTTCAATCATTTTTAGAAATGTCTGTCTGTTTGTTTGAACACGCATCACTGCTAAATTACTGCGTTATTAATAAAACCTTTTGAAGAAAATCATAAAGCATATCTTCGAGTAATGTTTAGTCTCTGTTTCATTAAAATCAATTGGTTCTATCAAAAGTTGTTATAACTTAAATGGCGACGCGACTTGAGTACGAGAGAAAAGTAGATAAGTAAATAAACTTAAATCATCCAGATGACTTTATCAATTACGATTTTGTAAATCAGGTTCCATGCGGACAAAATCAGTTGTCCACAGACGCAGCTAGTCTTAAATAAGTGTATAAATAACTCTTTATGAAGTTGATTGTGTTCAAACTATCAATAGACTGTCTGCGGAATTTTTACAATTAATGACAGGATGTAAGCAGTAAACAATAGCTTTAAAAATATATTAATTCTACTGGCATTCACACTCATTTGGATTGATAATTAAAATGTATACCTGGCTTATTTTCTAGCTGGTGCTTATGGGAATGACAGGTGAGCACTTTGAAAATAAATTCCAATTATTACATAATGCCAACATAACAACAGCTGATTTTAAGTGATAAAAGAAGTTCTCGCAACTTCATAGAAATTACTATATAACTTATGGTTATACAAACTGATATTGAAGTTTAGTGTGAATTCTTATTAATAATGAGAATTTGTTAAAATAGTCTTATTGCTATATTTGAATATGAGAGATATATTCAAGGAGTTACATCATCCTGAAATGTAGAAACAATAACTTTTAATTTTAAATATAGTTTTAGTGTGTAATTATACCAAAATCCCTAATATTAGTTAAGTTATAATAATTAGCAGTTGATTCGAAACTCCGATAATAATTGAGTGCAGTGAGGATTAAGACATTTCCAGAGGATTGGATGTTATACAATAAATCAGGGATATTTCTATTGTTTTTCATAATATTATCTCGAATATGATGTAGGGTTTTTTCATTGACTTTCATGTTCAAAAGTTATAATTTTTTAATCATATAAGTTAAAATTAAATATGAGTTTGAAAATTTAAACGTACAAAAAATCTCTACCTCATAGTATAATGATAATTAGCCTTTTAAATAAGCTAAAAAAATGTTTGTTTTAGCCAATGTCTAGAAGAGAAAACATATATACCAACAGAGAGGATTTTAAAAGAAGGCTTGAATTGTCTCATATTTCTGCCATATATACCTTTTTTTTTAACATTGCAAATTATTCACTAAAATACTATATATACTGTGCATACTGTTTAGGCTAAAATGGTTGAGAAACATTGCACTCCACAAAGGTATTATCCATCCTTCTTTAAATACATCAAGTGTCATATTTCCTCCTCCCAACCCCCTTGCAGGTTCTTAAGTGTCAGCCCAATTACAAACTGACAACTTGCGCCTCTGTGGCCGAAATAGAATAATACCTAATATTATAGACATTTATACTAATAATTGATTGAAAAGTTGAAAGTGACAAAAATTACAATTAAAGTGATTAAAGAGGCCTCCTATGACGGTGACAACAGAAGTAAAATAGGGAGCCCTATTTTTCCTATACTCTTCCGGCCCTTGTGCATTATTAGCTATCACCAGGAAAGCAACCCGCTGAATTATTACACCTTTTCTTGGCAATTACAACCAGCATTAACACATACTATATGTGTGTAAATAAATATTAGTTTGTGATATTTAATCATGTGTTACAAAAAGGTTTATTTTTATACCTTTTTTTCCAAGTGTCAAGATGGTGTAACCCCTTAAATAAGAGAGAGTCTTCAGAGTGTAAATTAAAAACGATGCCTTGAATTTTAAAGTAAGATTTACTTACCCAAACTTCCTCTATATCTGAGTTGATTCTTTATACTGAATTCAAATATATACCTTTCATATTCTTTTAAAGAGTCACCCAATAGCTGAAATTAACATTAAAAACAAACATATTATTGTATTTATCAATAAGTCAAGACTTATTATACTATATTGAAATTGAATTGTTTTAAAAGTAAAAAGAGAAAACCCATAAGAACTTTGAAACAACAATGTAAAAAAATTCTCTATGATACAAAAAAAATAGTACCTTAATCCTGAGCAACTATATAAGTTGTAAAAAATCAAAAGCAAAAGAAATGGGAAAATTAAAAACAAAAACAAAATGTGAACAAAATAATTTAAGGTTGATTTTAATGACTTTGTAGTTCATCCAAAGATAATACTAAAATATTTACTATGATTATCAGCAAATATACACAATTATCGGTTATTTTTTATTACCAAAACATAGGTCATAGACACTTTAGAAGCTTTGATTTTATGTGACTCATATTTTGTTCTCCCATTTATATCAAATATAAAAAAAGTTAAAAACAAAAGATTACAGCTTAAACAAATAGTCAAACAGGAAATTTCGATAAAATTTTCCATACAAAATGCCTTACCTACACAGGACAATGCATAGAAATACTAAAGTAATTTATATATATTTTATATATGAATTATATATCATTTATATATGAATGTTTAAAAGAAGTTCACATCACTTAATTTTTTTTTATGCACTTAACATATAATACTATTGCTAATTATTAGATCCACATGTTTTTAGAAATATAAATACTGAAATAAGACACTTCAAAATGTGTTTAATTTTGTAATTTGAAGAATATTGTTAGATAACTATCAAAGATTTTAAAAAAAGTTTGATACGTAATATATTTTTGATGGCATGAAATCAACATCTTGATCTCCTGTTTGACTATGAAATAAAAATGATTTACAATAACAATTTTCTAATGGATTTTTGTTCCATCAGAATCCAACACGCGGTTCAACTTTTACTATAACTTACTTAGTACTATACTTATTTACTATGTAAATGTTTATTTACATAGCTTCCACATCATAAAAAGCATACTAATAAATATACCTTTTTCACAGTGCCAGGCAACTGAGTCCATTGTATTTTTTTTCTTATACATTCCTCGATTTCATCCTCCATAATGGAGCTCTTATCAATAAATAATCACTACATTAAAATAATATTTAGTGATTGCCCTTGGAATGTTTATGAACAAAAATCAGAATATTTTCTAAAACACGTACAGATATCATATTTCTGATAATGCCACAATAATGTTGCCAGATAAATTTGAACGATGTCAAATAATAATAATAAATATCAATAGCAATTTACCCAATTCCCAAAAATGTAGGTCATATTCCACAAATTGGCAGAAAGGAAAGTATTGAGTCCTTACAAACTTCAGTCATAATACTCTAAAAAAATCAATATTACGTATGTAATTCCAACATGCATGACCGTGATTAACAAGTACCTGAACACCTAGAGCGACGATAAAGAGTCAATAATGTAATACAGTTCTAATTATAAATTTTAAACCACGAATTACCGATAAATACATTTTCAATTGAATTTAAAATGACAGACTGTATGGTTCATCATTTTCGACTGTATAATTGATACTATTATACTTTATGCATCGGTAATAACTAAACAGAAACATACGGTTAATTATACTCCTAATTATTCTTAATCAAGCTTAAGCCTTACAAAAAAAAACAAGTATAATTTCATACGGTTCAGTGGTTACCATGAGCAGGATTAATCTGTCTTTATTATCTCTATATTTGATTATTTTTTAAATCGTATTATTATTTACTTCATAAAGACTCGTTTTTTTAATATTTCACTTTTATTTTACACTAGCGGGCCCGGCAGACGTTGTCCCGCCCTGATTATGAAAAAATCCTTGACAAATTATATACTAAAACGTTCCTCATCAATCATTCTATCCACCGGTGAAAACAGCATGAAAATCCGTTCGGTAGTTTTTGAGTTTATCGCGAACAGACAGACGCGGTAGAGGACTTTGTTTTATACTATGTAATGATATTTTATTAATTATCGGTTAATTTTTTTCTCATATCTCTTTAAAGATGCAAAGTTATAAAAATTTTCGTTTCCTATTTGTACACTTTTATTAGGTTTACAACTTCTTCTGAAGTTAAAAGACGATAACGCTTGAAATGATTACACGCCAAGGATAGAAAAAATAGTTCTCAAATTCATCTATCAAAAAGCACCCATAGATATATATATTTTTTATATTGTAGGTGGCAAACGAACAGGTGGGTCACTTGATGTTTAAGTGATCACCACCGTCCAAAGACACTAGCAATACCAGGAGAGTTGCAGGCGCACGCCAGCCTGTGTTTGGAGGGAGGGGGAAAGGAGGGGGAGGTGGGTCTCCGGCGCTCTCACTAACCGAACGAAACTACTTGTACGACTAATAGTCTGTGAACGAAACGCAACAATGCAAGCACTGTTACTTCACGTCGGTTTTCTATGAGAGGGTGGTACTACCCCAGGCATGCTGAAACAAGTAATAGCTTCAGCGTGGCTCTACCACCGAAGAATAGAGATTCCCAATGAATTAGCAATCCTGCTGTTTACCCATAGTGTACCTTATACATATACTAGCGGGGCCGGCAGACGTTATCCCGTTCTAATAATAAAAACATTGACAAATTATATACCTAAACTTTCCTCATGAATCACTTTGTCTACGGGTGAAAATCCGTTCAGTAGTTTTAAAGTTTATAACGAACAGACAGACAGACGTAGGATAGGACTTTCTTTTATAATATGTATATCTCCTAAGGATAACCCACAGTAATTATATTTATTTTTTACTAGCTGTGCCCGCGACTCCGTCCGCGTGAAACATAATGTAAAAAAAAAGTGACTAATAAAATCATCTGTATGAATTAAGTTCATTTACTTATCTACTTTAACTCGTGCTTAAGTCGCGTTAAAATTGTAATAACTTTTGATAGAGTGAACCGATTTTAATGAAACCAAGACTAAATGTTACTCGAGGATATGCTTTATGATTTTTGAATCGTAAACGCAGTACTTTAGCAATGATGCGTATCCACACCATAGATTGACATTTCTATTTTCTAAAAATGATTGAAATTTATTATACCAAAAGTACCTATTAGATATACATTCTTATTATATTATTCAAAAATACTAGCTTATTAAGAAATTATTATGACAAATGTAGTGTTATTGCTCTTCCAAAGAATCCCTTAGTAAGGTTGGGCAATTAAAGTAGGTAATTAAAATATAAAATTATATGTATAAAAAAGTAGCAGCTTCTATGACTTTCATAAATTGTGAATATCAAAGCGGTAAAAAATGGTTCTAAATCGTTTAAACACTTATGACCTCATAAGTTAACATGGTCGCTTGTTTTATAGTAAAGGCCCTAATACACACGTACCATCGTGAATACAATTTCTTATTAAATTATTCCTACGTCTGATTATGTATGAAATAGATATTTAAGAATTTGTCAATGACTAGCTTCTGCTCGCGACTTCTTACTTACTTTGAGCTTACTAACTGGCAGCGGTAGAAAAAAACCTGATTTGAAACATGCTTCATTGGTGCTCCGCTCCTATTGGTTTTAACGTGATGATATATAGCCTTCCTCGATAAACGAGCTATCTAACACTGAAAGCACTTTTCAAATCGGACCAGTAGTTCCTGAGATTAGCGCGTTCAACCAAACACACAAACCCTCCAGCTTTATCTATACTAATATTATAAAGAGGTAATGTTTGTGACGTTGTGGCGTTGTAAGGGGTAATCTCAGGAACTACTGGTCCAATTTGAATAATTATTTCAGTGTTATATAGCTCATTCATCGAGAATGGTTATAGGCTATATATCATCACGCTAAGGCCAATAGGAGCTGAGCACAGATGAAAAATGTTTCAAAATCAAGATGTTTTTTTCTTTTTGAGAGCTTCTGCTGTGTCAGCGTTAGCCCAGAGTAGTAACTACGCGGACGAAGTCGCGGGCAGGGGCTATAATCTATATACTAATATTATAAAGAGGTAAAGTTTGTGAGTTTGTGACATTGTAGGTGGTAATTTCAAGAACTACCAAACCGATTTTGAAAATTCTTTTACCAATAGAAAGCCACGTTATTTGCGAGTGTCATAGGTATATATCATCACGCTAAGGGCAATAGGAGCGGAGCAACAATGAAACATGTTTTAAAATCGGGGCTTTTTCCTTTTGAGAGCTTCCGCTGTCTTAGCCCAAAATAACTATTCCACGCGTGCGAAGTAGCAGGCAGAAGCTATTAACTAATTATATTATCTATAATCTATAGTAATATTATAAAGGTAAAGTTTGTGAGGTTGTAGCGGGTAATATCAGGGGAGTCGCAGAAAAATGGTCGAACGAAAACGTTTCTTACGAACGCTGCCTTAATCATGAGATACTAGCGGGCCCGACTGACGTTGTACCGCCCTGATTATAAAAAAATCTTGACAAATTATATACCAAAACGTTCCTCATGAATCACTTTATCCACTAGTGAAAACCGCTTGAAAATCCGTTCAGTAGTTTTTGAGTTTATCGTGAACAGATAGACAGACAGACGCGGTAGGGGACTTCGTTTTATACTATGTAATGATATATGATTGAGTTCTAGAGAAAAGTTGTAGCTTGATAATGCCTAATACCGCCCAACGAAGTGGGCACGGGTCGGCTAGTAATATTAGTATAGATGAGGGTACAAATAAATGTTAATTAATTACAAAATGTTGTAAGTATATTGTATTTTTTAATATTTTGACAATGTAGAATCGAATCACCCGTCTCCAACATATAGCATAAAATCTCTATGCATGTAATCAGTTGTAACAAATTTCTTGTACATGTAGCATCTTATTTCATTATATTCACAAGATCTCAATTTCTTTATAGCCTTTACATATTCATTCACATCTATATAATGGTTGATACTCGTATAGTCTGGCAGCAACATCAAAGCAAACATATAACTTTCAAATGAGTTATACTCCAACATCTTTAAACAAATAATGACGCACGCATTATCTATTCGCAACTGTAGGCTATCATCTTTAAAACCAAAATTAATAAATATATCTCTAAAGTGAGATTTTAATTTACTGTGAATATTTCTGAAAAATGAAACATAACAATTTCGACTCTCTACTAATTTAATAAATAAGCTTGCAAATTCTTTTGCGTAAGTATTTAATGACTCCTCAATGAAAATATCATTATTTATATTTTGCTCAAGCTTTTCTTTTCCATAAATTATAGCTTTTTTAGTCATTATATACAGACGTATAACCCAAACTACATTGTAAATTTCTTCCTTAGGCAAGTTGTCTTGTAATTCTTTCAATATTTGTTCAAATACTACATTATTTTTTACCCGGTGTCTTATTTCTTTTAAATTGTGACTTCCAAAAATACGCTGGTTAATAAATTTAAAAAGAAATCGTTTTACAGTAGACTTGCATTCATAATTATCACTTTTATTCCATAATTTTATGGATTCTTTTATGACTAACATAACTAAGTCAGTTTTCTTGCTGAAATCATCGTCATCGGTGAAAAATGAAACATATGTATGAAATAGTTCCCATTTAGAGTCTATTAAGGATTTACATGCATCTCTTTCTTTATGGGTAAGTATTATCTTCTCTTGTTTGAACATAACATTTACGTGATTGTAAAGAATTGACTCTAAAACCTCTTTATTTATCAAATGGATATACCATCTCATTTGTACTATGATTTCTTGCCTGTATGTAATAAATTTTCTTTTTTCATTTAAGTTATCAACCACATTCCATGCTATTTCAACATATTTGCCAGTAAAACGCTCAGGTAAGCAATTAGAACTTAAAAGTGTGAACATTTTTTCATCATCCTCTTCATGTATACTACGAGTGAATGTTTTCAAATCTTCAAACAACTCATTTTGAGTGTCCTCGTCTACATCCGCTATTTTCTTGATAACCGCTGCATAAAGGACTGCCCTCAATGAAACGTTTTTAGTTCTTTCCCATTCTTTCAATAGCAATTTTCTGAAATCCTCTATTGTGAACCACTGGAAGGCCATACGTAATACGTGTTTTTGCAATGATAAGGGTGCATCCAATAAAGACTTTACAAATTCCATGCATAAAGGTTTGGGAAGTTTATTTGAATAGGAACTGAATATTGGTAAACAAAAATGAACATAATCACCTTTAATGTATTGCAGTATGTCCGACAGGGATAGTGGTGGCCTGCAGTAACATGCCATATTGCAAATTGATTTTTGTATGTTCAAGATATTAGGATCGATTTTAGTGTGATCTATTTTAGCCTCTGTAGGAACATACTTGTATATGAAATCTTTTTTAAAATCAGTATCAGCTAACTCTATGATGCCATATACGGCAATTCTTACTGCAGCAAAGCAAGGATTTGATTCATTGAGAATATCTTTAAACAGTGTTAGAAATGTTGGTGCAAGATCATTGGAGAAGTATGTCCTTAATATTTTCAAAAATGTGTTTAATTTGTAACTGGATCTATTTTGCATAATGTAATGCTTTATTAGTGGTATCTCTGATACTATTAGTTTTTTGTCCTTTTTCAAGCAAACTATCAAGGCTTTTTGTTGAAATTCTTCTTCTAAATCTTCTATATAAATGGAAAAGTTCAATTTCATATATTCAATGACAATTTCAGGAATATTGGCTTTTGATTTATCATACTTTTCTATCAAACGTAATATATACTTTATACACATTTTGATCTCATTATTTTCTTCAGCATTGCAAGTTTTATTATCAAAAGTTTTAAATTTATCCAAATGAATTTTGAGTAAATACTGATATACAGTATCTTGTTTTTCTTTAGATAATTCTTCAATTTGTCTCGTGATTGTGTAAAACTCATCTGTCTTATCTAATAAAACTCTCAATATTTCAGGTACTTCTTTTCCGTGAATAATGCAATATATCAGAATTACATGTCTGTAGACATTTTTAGAATCCTTACAACGATAGCACTTCCTTCCTCTCCAATTACAATTCAAACTAGTACAAACATTGAGCAAGAGTTTGTTAAAAGCATCCCAGGATCTAGTACTGAAATTGTAAACATTATGTTTATATAAAACTGTATCTATAAATTGTTGTTTGTTATGCTGATGGTCCTTAAAATGCTTTCTATAATAATAATCAAATAGAATCTGTAATTCACTCTCACTCTTAGCAGATTCCACTAATACAATTATTGCTTCGGTTCTGGTGTCAGTGTCAATAACCATCTGTATATATTTTTTAATTGCATCGAAAGCTTTATCAAATGACACAAATTTGTACCACATGAAATCTCTATCATTGCCAAATAGTTGTAATCCAGTATTCATGAGCCTTAAAGCCCAATTCTCTACTTCTTCTGGGGTCATTAATTTGAATAGTTCTAATTTGTAAAATTGTGTATTAGTTTCAAATTCCTCCCCTGGGTAGTGATCATTAAAAATACTTTTAATAAAGTGCATTCTTTCCTGCAAAGGAATCTTATCAATTATATAATCATACTTTTTACAAAAATTCTCGTACCAAAAATCATTTGCCTCAGGATAGTCGTAAGAAATTAAAGTTTTGATATAAAATTTAGCATCATCTACTGTGCTATATCGAACTAACATACTTATATTCAACAGGCGCAAGTAAATCATAGGTTTCTTGTAAATTTCATCCTTATGCCTTATCATAATATCCTTTGAGATTCTCAATCCTATTGGTTTAATGTAATCTATCATGTCATCGTTTAGTTTACAAATATCAAAATATTTTACACCTGATATAAAATAAAAATATCTCAGTTGATGCAAAGCATTCGCCTGATCATTCACAGATCCTGTATTATAATATGCTTCAGCTAAGTTAAAAGAATTTCCCACAAAAAGTTTGAGAAGTTCGTTTGATTCTCTTAACTTAGATATTATGTTTTCTTCTTTAAGCTTCTCTAGTTTGTATGATTCCGGTGTAAGTATAAGAAATTTCATTGCAACATTTGTATATTTGATTTTATTACAATAGGTGCAGAACTCTATTGCTCTTTTATCATTCATATAAATTGAAATTGTTGTAAGAAACTTTTTTGTCAATTTATGTGACATAACGGAAAATATGTTTTCATGAAGATATTCAGGGTTGATGATGTGAGAGTATTCATTGGCATATAGCCAAGTAGTACACTTCAACGCTTTTGAGATGTATAAGCTATCACCAGACTTGAAAACCTCCATTATGTAATCCACATCTTTATATTTAGAGGCAACTCCAATTTTATATAGCTTGTCTATATCACATTTTTCAATCTGAGATTTTATTTCTTCAAAATTAATTTTCTTTTTTACAGCATCATTGATCTTTCCACTAAGTTCCTTTTGCCTTTCAGCAAGACTAATTCCAGTTAATTCTATCATGACAGTATTGAGACCTTAAACAAAAATAATACAATAAACAAAGCATAATTCTATTTGAATTGCAACATGTAAACTTATTATAAATATTTAAATGTACAGATGGCATCAATAACTATATATGCAGTAATAAAATATACTTAGTTTTTTTTCGAACTGACTTCACTATTGGCTCAGCAATGCTTTAAGAGCTTCACCATATTGCTTAGGTATTAGTACAAAGTAAAAAAAATACAAGTTGTGAAGGACCAACTTTTTTGCAACTTTACCTACTTGAGTCCATATTTTTGACTTATGACTCTTTTTATCCAAGTAATGGTGTAATATTGAGGGTTTGCTGTGAAAACCCAATAAGTGCACAAAAGACATTTTTAAATTATTGAGTCTTGAATGTGTGAACATTTAAACCACTTCAGTACATCTCTTTTTGCCATGAAACATCTTCGAAATGATTTAACATAACATTAAGTCAGTTTAAGCAAAGTTACTGTAAGGGAATGTGATTTTGCTTTCACACATGAATTTCTAAAGTTTTATAACATGATAAGTTTGTTATTTTATAAATATTTATTGTTGTTTTTTAATTATTAAATTAGAAAAAGATAAAAAATGAATCATAAATTAAAGCAAGCTAGCTAGTAACAGCAAACACAACTGAGTTATGTTATGTTACTAGAGAAGCAGGGCTGGAGCAAAGCAAAGATTCTGTCCCACCTTAGTCCTGTATGTTGGTTAATATTGCAAATACATACCAAATTTCTGATGCAAGTCTATGTTTAATATAGATATTTTTTTTAATGTTACCTTAGATGTGTAATATTTGAGTGACAAATGAGGACAAAAGTTTAGTGTAAATAGTGGTTAGTATTTTTTTCCCCCTCAAAATTTATGCTTTTCAATCAATCATTTATTTTTTCTTGCATAGATGTACCTAGTTTTGTATAAGTTATTTATTTTGTAATTGAAAAATCAACATATTCTTTGTACGTTTGTTAGAAGACTATTACTTAAAATTATGATGAATTTTTTTTTTCACAAAATTTACACTGTTCCAGCGCTCATTTCTTCATATATTTGTATATAGACATACTTTTGTACAAACTGTTTTTTTTTACTTTAAAAATCATGAAGTTGCTAATAGGTATACAAAATTACCAACGATCGTTCAGAGGTGACAAACACTTTTAATGAACACAAAACTTTTGGTCATGTGTACAGTTTATCCGGTGTATCTCAGTATCGTAACTAAGACTTTCCGCGGAGGGGAAGTGATACGGGGGGGTAGACATCCCTCGCCAATCCCGGCCTCGAAAATATGAAAAGATATGATGCCTAAACATGCGAATTTCAAATGCAACCCCGCACAAATAACTACCATGAGTATAATCACAAAACAAAGAGAGCTAAAACTAAGATGAGTACCTTACATGAACTCTACAAATTTACTTGTTTCTTGTACAGACTATTAGTCGTACAAGTAATTTCTTGTAGCAACTTCGCTCTTTGACTATTTGGTTCTTTGTTAATACTTATTATATACTCTTTGTTTGATAGTAATAAAATAAAACAAAAGTGACAACATAGATAATATACTAATGTAGAAAAGTGACAATTAGCGTCATCGCTACCAAAGACGTAGTAGTAATAATATTCGTCCAATAGGACAGGCGAAGGAATTAATCCATACTGCCAATTCTGAAGTTGTCAATATAGGTATTTCTTATTTATATCCTTTAACCGATTTTCTTCCGTGTCCAAGTTAATATAACGGCATAAGCGCCAAATCTTCTATATAATATTTCATACGTATTCTTTTATCCATGTTTTTATCTTAATCTCCTTGTTAATAGTAGCGTACCAATTTCCTTTTGTCTGAATTATTTCGTTTTGCCAATTCTGAAGTTTTCAATATAGGTAGTTCTTATGTATTCTTTATCCCATTTTCTTCCGTGTCCAAGTTAATATAAAGGCATAAGCGCCAAATATTCTATATAATATTTCGTACATACTCTTTTATCCATCTTTTTTATCTTAATCTCCTTGTTAATAGTAGCGTACCATCTTCTTTGTCTGAGTTGTTTTATTTCTCTCACCCACAGTGTTTGTTGATTTCCAGAATGTTTGTTAATTTCCATTGTCGAGTAGTTAATTCAATGTTCCAACAAGATAGTGGCTCTCTTGTTAGAACTTTCCATGGAGTTTTTGTGGCATCTCGGAATTCATGGTCCGTGGTATTATTTTCCATTCACTTCACTTATGCACAATAAACAAACTATATTACATAAAACACCACCAATTTTACACGCTATAGATTCAAGTAACACAAGATTATAAATAAAATATAAAATCCACTACATGACAGACCAAAATCCCGCCAAAAACTCGCTACCAAAGACGATATAGTAAGCACAGTAGACGTGTGTAGTTCCGGATCGTAATAGTTTTTGGAACTATGCAAAGAGTATAATAAGTATGAACTATGTTCACTATCGGAACGACATCGGTTCAATTTGAGGTGTCAAATGTAATAGTTCCACAGTTCCATATGTCCTGTCAACGAATGAACGAATTTCCGAACATGTCCCAAACCAACCGCAGAGCCGATCGAAAATAACCGACTCCTCCCGAACCCGAACCGAGCAAATAAGTACTTAATAAGTTGGATAAAAACGTTCCGTATTCTGTTATGCAATAATGATGCGCAATACTTTGCGTTAAGTACGACATTGGTTTATTAATATTTTATTTCATTTTCCTTTCGCTCATGCCCTTAACTTAAATCCCAGTGCTAGGCAGTTAGCATGTTAGCCCATTGCACTTAAAGCAAATATTATTTAATAATAAATTATATATATTGTATATATTTCAAAAACTACGAAGAAAAATATGTATGTACATACAAATGCTGTATATATTTGTGAATATTAAGGAAAATATTGTAAATAGAATCAACTGATTTATAAATACGTCAGCCAAGAGTTATCATTCCTTGTTTAATTATTAATATAACGTTGCAGCTTGTTCTATTACCCTAGAAAATTTGATTTTAACTTTGGTCTCTTATATTTTGGCTGACAGTTCTAAGACTGCAGAGCATGAAGGTAAATCAACTGACATTTTTCGTTTTAAAAATGTATACATTGCCTATTTGGCAATGTATTTCAATTAAACCGAGGACTATTTGGACACAGATTGCAAGACATGAATCGAAACCATACATCCAAACTTGTGGAACTAGATAGTTCCGCGAACATGTTTCTCGGACATGGTTCCAATTGGTAAGTAAATCGTTCCATGTTCAATCCGCTCCGAACATGATTAGCGCATGTCTAAAGCACAGACAAGAAATTGTAGGAGCTTCGGCTCACTACTAGAACATTCCAGACTAACACGGACAGCGTAATAATAAGACTTGGAGAGTGTAAAATAGACTGTTTATTAAAATGATCATAAAAGGTATTTATACAGACATGCGACATTTCATATATTTGTTCAATTGTTTGAACGACATTCTATTTACAATATTTACAAAAGTTTCAGCCAGTCTGCCAGAGAGGATGACATTCTCGGTAGCTACATGATTCCCCCTCAAGCGAAGCGTACCGGCATCTTGATGCTTCGACCGGAACGAGTCTTCTGTAGGGTGATTGGCTCGGAAGTAGCGTTTCCTAGAGTGGTGCTTGGTTGATCCACTTCGTTGAAACCGTAGGCAGGTTTTAAACGGTCGATGGATACAGTTGCTTCTCTTGTAGGCAATTGTAGTGAAAACTTTTGTAAAGTGCTTTGTAATGGAGGTTTGTTGAGAGCGACGACACGTAGGAAATGATATTTTAATTGCTGAAGATCTGCTTGAACGAAAAAATTTATTTTGTTAGTGATGCGTAGTCTAAATGAGTCTGTAGTCTCCGCAGACGTGAAATGTCTCCGTTTTTTCTTCTTGGCGACAAAATGGGCTTGACCAGGGACAGTTGCTGGGTCTGAATAAGCCTCGATTCATCATGTGTTCCGTTTCGACAATTTCATCGCGATGTGGCGGTATTGTCGTGCACGGCAGTGTATCGTTTGACCAGTCGTTTCGATAAAGTGTTCGACGTTTTGATTCGAACGTAATTCATCGAAGTAAATGTTGGCGTACCTGGGAATTCAATATGTTGCGATTTGACAATCCAGGGTTGATACTGCGTGTGGTTTCGTGAACCGAGATGCGTGCAGGAACTTTGACTGCGAGTTTTGTCGTGCTATCAATAAGCTGTCGGCTTTCGAGATCGACGATCAGCTGATGATATAGAAGAAAATTGGCCCCGAGTATTTGTTGTCAGTCTAGTTGTAAGTGCTGTTCATACCGAACCAGTCTTCGATCACACCATTGCTTTGTGGGTGGTACGGCGTCGTATGCACTCGTTGGAATTTTCGACTTCCTAGTGATGTGTTAGATGCGGTAGTTACGTTCCTCGCTGGTAGATTCCTGGCAGGGTAAAATGCATCGTCTTGCATTCTTGCCAAACCGTCGATGAGAGTAGCATAACTACACAATAACTTACAAGGAAGGAGTTTTTGGCGGGATTTGGTATGTCATGTAGTGGATTTTATTTTTTATTCATAATCTTGTGTTACTTGACTCTATATTGTGTAAAATTCGTGGTGTTTTATGTAATACAGTTTGTTTATTGTGCATAAGTGAAGTGAATGGAAAATAATAACACGGACCATGAATTCTGAGATGCCACAAAAACTCCATGGAAAATTCTAACAAGATGGCCACCATCTTGTTAGTTCATTGAAATTATATCAAGAAACTTGTAATATCGATACTCACTTGACAATGGCAGTAACAGTATACTAGAAGACTGGTTGCCAAAAATGGAATGCAAGAAGAACTTGTAATACTATTAACTACTCGACAATGGCAGTAATAATCTAAAAGATTGGTTGCCAAAAATAAAGTTTAAAAAAAAACTTACAAGGAAATCGCTACCATACGCTAAATATTGTAAAAATTGCTCAAAAATCTGAGTCATATTGTTGCGCAAACAAGCCATTCCGAAGTGATTGAAATAAAATAAAAAATTATTCCTGTTATTTAAATAGAAAAATTACGTATGAATTGAGGCATACCTTAATATCAATATTAAGGGCTCTAATAGGCGCCAAAATTTTTGTTTTCATATATACTTTCAACACCATTAACCAAACCATAAATGTTTTTTTTTAACACCCTACTAAGTATACACGATATTTCAAAATTTAATGATTATTCTGGACGAGGCTTTGTAAGGTGTTCATATTTTATAAGTCCCCGAAAAAATTTCAAGAATTTCAAATTCTCTGTAGTTTATTGAATTCCCCACAAATTGAAAACTTGAATGAAACCTGTAGCACAGATTTATAAACTTTGTCGCGTGCGCTCACTATTTATGAATGTACACACTTTTTTTACATTTGACAAATACATCGAGCACAGAGATACCCGTAACCGTAGGCCTTATAAACTTTACATTAGTTCATGGTTCTATTTTTCCTGTATAAAGTGTATGGCGGGATCTTATTCGGCTTTTTAGTGTTTTATTTATAGTCTTGTACTATTCGACTCTATTCTGCGTAATATTGATAGTATCTTGCATTGATCTTAATTATTATAAATAAGACATATGGATAACAAAATATAATAACACGGCTGATGAATTCTGACGTATCACAAAAACTCTCAAGATAATTTTTACAAAGGAGCCATAATCATAATCTTAATACACGTTTAATGAGAATAACTGACTTGATTACAGCAGTAATAATGTGTCTATAAATATAGTAAAATATCCCTTGAGTTTTAATCGCATCAAAACTACTCAATATATTGGCATGGGACTATTACCATTCCATGATTATTTTTTCGTAGAATTTTCTAGGCTATTTACACACATAAAGATTTTACCGTTTTCATACATTACAGAAACGAGTGCACGCACATACGTTACGCGCAACGCAACGCTTGTTGTACATAGAATATTATGACGATATTTTGTAATTACTAAGCAGTGTGTACCTTAGTAAAAGTAATAAATCAAACATTTTGAAAAAATATTTATTGTTTTATTTATAACTAGGGGGCCCGGCAGATGCTGTCCCGCCCTGATTATAAAAAAAATCCTGGACAAATTATATACCAAAACGTTCCTCGTGAATCACTTTATCCACTGGTGAAAACCGCATAAAGATCCGTTCAGTAGTTTTTGAGTTTATCGCGAACAGACAGACAGACAGACGCGGTAGGGGACTTTGTTTTATACTATGTAAGGATGATATTATATACAAACCTTACGGAAGTAATGTATTAAATTATGTGTGTGTGTTAGTGAAAACCTTATCAAAAGCTCTTGCCCCCCGGAGCACCCTCTTTCTCCCATGCCTCCGCCCCTCGCTTTTGTGGTGGAGGAGATCGGCCATCCTCCTGCAGTGACGGCAGAAGAAATGCGGAGGGTGGTCGAGTGCCTCCGCAGCAAGCGGACGGCGCCTGGGCCGGACGGTATCCTGGGCCAGGTGTTGGCCCTCTGCGTGGACCACTTTGGGGGGTGGCTTCAGGAGCTGTTCGAACGCTGCTTTGCAGCTTGACAGTTCCCAAAGCCCTGGAAGACAGGGCGGCTCTGCCTTATTCCAAAAGTGGGCCACCCTCCGGATTGCGCGTCCGCTTACCGGCCCATTGTTTTGTTGAATGACACCGGGAAGGTACTCGAGAGGGTAGTTGCCTCTCGGGTCGTCCGGCACCTGGCGGATGTGGGGCCGGAGCTGTCGGACGCGCAATACGGCTTCCGGGCAGGGCGATCTACCTTGGACGCCCTGAGCCTCCTGAAGGCGCTATCGGCGCGGGCGACATCCCAGAATGAGAGACTACTCTTGACATCGCCAACGCTTTCAACAGCTTACCGCTTCCATTTTTCTGAGTGCCCCTGCACCTGCGGCAGCTTTTGAAGGCCTACCCAGAGGGGAGGGAGGTCGCTTACGCAGACAGTAGGAGGCGGATGGTCCTACTTGGGACTCCATGTGGAGTTCCACAGGGTTGGGTGTTGGTTGCTGTGGAATCCGGGCTACGACTAGGTGCTTCGCGGTGCGCTCCCTTCAGTATATACGCGGGAGTTGTGCGGGCTATGACCGCCTAGGGGGCTCCGCTGTGGGTGGAAGCTCTCAGTGCCACGAACATTCGTGTGCTGCGAAATGCGCAGCGCACTGTGGCGCTGAGGGAAATACGAGGATACCGGACAGTTTCCTCGGCAGCGGCCATGGTGCTCGCAGATTCCCTTCCCTGGGAGCTGGAGGCGGAAGTTCTTGCCGCTGTATATAACTATACGGCGGCTAAGAAGCGCCGAGGGGAGCCATTAGCTCCCAGATAAATTGCTGTAATGCGGGCGAAAGTCCGCAGGGACGAAATGGAAAAGTGGAGGCAGGACCTGCCGGACGCGCGGTATGGTGATATCTCCTCATTGCACAGGTTCGGCTGACAAGGGGAGGCGGCTAGCTGTGTACCCATCTTGTCTCCCTATTAGGACGAAGCCTGGCGACCACCTTGCCAGGCTGCCACAGGGGCGGTTCTCAGGTAGATAACAGGAACGATCCTTGGCAGCTCCTACAATGCGGCGGCTGGTAACCGGGAGGGTGGGTATCCGTTGGGATTTCCCCACGTTAATAAAAAAACTATAAAAAGGAGATAAAATAGTAATAAGCGATACTGTGTTTTATAATACTAGTTGATAAATAGATCATGTAATTGTAATCATAGGTTATTCTTTCATTTACCTATATTTTTTCTTAAGTTGTTTAAACATTATGGGGCGCACCAATGTGTAGCGACACATAGCTGACAGACAACATTTCTGTGTGCCCTACAACAATTAGTGTGAAAAACCAAAAGCGGCACTCTAAAAAGAACAAGCATTTACAACTCAACATCATCGGAGATCTTTCATTTATTTCCCTCGATGCTTTTTGGTAACCATTCCTCTACGTCTTGCTAAAGTAGTGACGCGATAGCGGTCCCGCGTCCTACAAAGGCACATAAACATGTCATATTGTAACAAGCGTCTGGCACCACCTGAGTTAGGGTGTGATAGTCCTCGTCAATCTTTTTGGCCGCTCTGAATATAGCCTTAAGTTCGGGCTTGTGCATAATATATACAAGAATTTAGTACAAAACAAAATTGACGCATTATTACTGGAAATTATAATTGACATTGATTTATTTTTAATCGATGCTATACTTATAATATAATATATGCATTTATACCTAAACTAGCGGGATTGGCAGACGTTGTCCCGCCCTGATTATAAAAAAAAATCCCTGACAAATTATATACTAAAACGTTCCTCATAAATCACTTTATCCACTGGTGAAAACCGCATAAAGATCCGTTCAGTAGTTTTTGAGTTTATCGCGAACAGACAGACAGACAGACGCGGTAGGGGACTTTGTTTTATACCTAAATTTGTACTCTGCGCGTTTTCATTGAGAGGGATCAAAAAGATTGGCACGACTATATGCATTTTTACTCTTGTTAGAAATCTTTGTGTTAATAAAACGAAAAAAAAAATGGGTGGTCTGTAAAGTCGGTTTACAGTCGATAATTTTACGTGATAACGTACGTCATAAGAAAACATTAATGAAAAATTGCATACTTTTATTAATTGAATTATTATCACAGAATTGTCATTACTTTGTATTATACAAAGAAGGAGTAAATTGAATATTACAATTTTTTTGATAAGTTAACATTTATTTGCACTCGTTAATTCAAATACTTTTTTACTTAACTTACACAGATTAATTTCATGCGTCACAAGCCGAACGCTTAGGCCCATCGAGCCTCTCTATCGCTTGCACGCTCGGCTCAAGCGGAACGTGACAATTAATCATACCTTTTCGTGCGTGCAGACGGCGTTCATGGATTTATAAGACATTATCACGTCAAAAACAAAAGTGACAAAGAGTAAAAGATAACTTTCTTAAATTAACATCCGAAGCATTCTATTCGGTTAAATGAAAGTTAAGCAATAATAAAACATTCAACAAGCTAAAGCATTTCGGTGGCGTTTAAATTGTATACCTATAAGTAAAATCAATTAATAAAGTTTCTTTGAAGTAACTGATTGCGTGTAAGAAGTAAGAATATAATTTGAATAAAACTGGTCTTGACTTTGTTACGCAATATTTATTCCCATTTTCTCCATAGAACACGTAAAATACTTATTTTAATGTGTTACACGTATATAATAAACATAAATGTCTAAGCATGTTATAACTTATATTATACTGCAGGCTTCGTCAATCTTTTTGGTTACTCGGAATATAGTTGTAAGTTTGAACTTGCGTATAATATAGTCAAGAGTTTAAAATAAAACGAAATTAATATACTATTATTAGAATCTAAAATTATCATTAATTTATCCTTAAGTTGTCTCGATGTGTACATCTACACATATAGCATAATATTTATAACTATATTTGTGTTCTTTTCATCTATATTCTGTGCGGTCGGAAATACTAGCGAAGATTTTATATTTATTATGTAATATCCAAAGTATCAGAACGTATTAAGTAATATTTTTTGTTTAATTAGAGAAAAAACTATCAACTGCTTTATGTATCTCTTGAATCATGTCGGATGCTAGCATACTACGTCCGAAAAGGTCATATGCTCGAGAATTACATATTCTAGTGAACTTCGCAGCAGCATACGCTGCTATACTCTGAGCAAATTGGGTATCATTATCAGTTTCATGAGAGTTTATTTTTAAAGCCCAATAATATAAAGTTCCTAGAGCCCCTGATAATATATCTCCTTGTCCACCAGCTCGACGTCCTGACCCTCCTTCTGACGAAAACCAATCAAAACAAGAAATACTTGAATTAAATATGTCCAGTTCTCCTTTGGTAAGAACAGATACATACTGACCCCAATAGCTGTACCACTTTGTCTCATTGCTTTGTACAGCCTCTGTTAAATGTTTAGCTTCTCTATGATTAGGTGTTAAAATCACACCAGGTTTTGGATAATCAATTAGAATTGATATATTCTGCGATACGGCGAATAATCCGTCAGCATCAATAACTAAAGGTTTCTTCAATGTTTTACAGCTGTCGATTATCTCGTATATTAATTCCATACTATCTACTTCCCTCCCCAATCCGGGACCGATAACAATGGTGTCCATTTTATGTAGTAATGAACTTATTTTGGAAGCATGCTTTTTATTAAGGTAAGGGTATACAATCAAATCAGGGCTGTAAACCTTAATAATGGGTGCTGCGTCTTCAGTAGTAATCACGTAAACTAAATCAGCACCAACCTGAAAATAACAATAGTATATATAGTTTTTATTCGTGTTGAACTTTATACGAATTTTTGAATAATATAAACCACCAGTAACACCTATCTGCAATCGAAAATACAAAGAATTGGTCGTCTGTAAGTCGGTTTACGGACGATAATTTTACGTGATAACGACTCGGACGTATCGGCCGATGGAGTGGAAGAGAGATAGATGCGTCACAAGCCGAACGCTTTGGCCGATCGTGCCTCTCCATCGCTTGTTACACGCTCACGCTTGCACGCTCGGCTCAGGTGGAACGTGACAATGAGTCATGCTTTTTCGTACGTGCAGCCGGCGTTCATCGATTTATAAGGCATTATCACGTCAAAAAATACATATTATACTATGCGCAAGACCGAACTTAAAGCTATATTCAGAGCGGCCATAAATGATGACTTGGACTATAATAAGAGTATTTTTATTTGAAAATATTTGTATTTTATAAACTAACATACCTTGTACGCTGATATAGCCGCAAAATATGGTGCTCCAGTATATTCAGTTGATCCACCTATTATTCCTATTCTTCCTAAATCACCTTTTTTTGTCCCACTTAGTGGTGGAGCGATATTTTTACTAAAAGACTCTAATTGGTTGATGGAAAAACTATCATGTTTGCTACAATCATTTATTGATAATGTCAAACGAAAATTAATAAATAAAAGAGATAAAATAAACATGACGCTTTTATGATACAGTAAATTCATTTTTATCACTCATATATTTTTGTCAGATTCCTTATTCAACAGAACTAAAAAATAAGAATACACTAAATTACGTTTTAATCATTTGTATCGATGACATTAACCACAAAAGTTGAAAAGGAATCAATTATACATAAAGGTATCGAACAAGCAAAACTAGCACTTGTAGCTCTAACAGTAAGTCACAAGTTAGGTAAAAGGTCATAAGGTCACAGTATATTTTTTATAATCGCATAACACATTTCATTTAATAACAATTATTATTTTTACAGTTTCTGCAACACGAACATAATAATTTGCTTTTTAGCGATGTTCTAATTATTAAGTATATAACCATTCCATGTGTTTTATGGAGTAGATGAAGGTATATATGTATAAACGGATCAAATTCACAGAATAATAATACCTACTCGAAAATCAAGATCTATAAATCAGAGACAAATAAAAATAATTTTTTTATAGTTTTTAATTCAGTGTATAGTTTTATAATTTAGTTATTCTTTGAAATACGCCAACTTTCACAACACAATCAGAAACAAATGAAAGAAAATAACGTTAAAATTACAGACCTCATGGCTGAGTGATTTGAAACATTTTTATAATTCACAAATTGTTACATGTTTTGCATATAAAAATTGTTAATTGATAATAATTAATTAGGTACGCATTAATTTTTTGTTGTAAAATGCCTATACTCAATTGTTAGATTTTTTGATTAAAAACTCCAAATCCAGTGGCTTGCAGAATTAAAAAAAATAGATATGATATTGTCCACAGAGTAGGATCTTATATAAATTATTGTCATAAAATCTGTGGTCCAGGAATAACAACATTTATCAGAAATTCCGAGATTGTATTCAACGTGAAATATTATAAAATGGATGATCAATACGAAACTATAA
This sequence comes from Antheraea yamamai, assembly GCA_036509395.1. NCBI lineage: Eukaryota > Metazoa > Arthropoda > Insecta > Lepidoptera > Saturniidae > Antheraea > Antheraea yamamai. The sequence goes on along the minus strand of AP028442.1, from coordinate 6,375,541 downwards.
AACTGACATACACTGTACACAAGTATTCGAGCTACTCGGCTAATTATGTGCCAGAGTATGTATATTCTTCATTATATATTATTATAATATGGAATATTTTGTATGTCCGGACTGAATTCCCGGTGCGCGATATAAGATTGTGGAGAAAAAAACTGGTTTATAAAGTAATTATAATTAATAAATTTACACCTCATATATTTACATAATTTACAGGAACATAATGATAAATAGTCCATCAGATCAGCTGTCGAGATGGTTCACAGATAGCAATACTCCATCACAGTTTATTATGTTGAAATTGAAGTCGCCTTCAATAGTAGAGACAATAAAATTCGGCAAGTACATAAAGGCTCATGTGAGTGACCTGAAGAGGTTCCAAGTGTTTGGCGGTACTGAGGAAAATAACTTATCATTGTTATTAACTGCGTAAGTAATTTTATGTCGTAGATAATTTCAAATGACGATAAGACTAAAACAATTGAATATATTTCTGTATCCGAAACCTTGTGGAACATATAATTATCTAACACTTACTCATTTAAATCCACTGGAGCTTTGAGTATAAATAGGTTTGTTTATTTTTTCGAAAGATTACTATATACTCATACCAAGTAGGTTACTCATCATCCTCAAACTCATGTATTTATATTTATAAAACTAATGTGAGTATAGCCACATGTACAATGAACTTTATTATGTATAATGAAGTGATCAGCTCATAGGAAAAAGGAAGGGCTATTTAAAAAGAATATTTTTATTAGTAATATGGAAATGAAGTCAGTCAAAAAGAGCCTTTTTGAGGTGCTGCATCACTCTCTACAGAATGGAGGCACACATGGAACTTATTTTAAATATGCACTAAATCTCTTGTTTTAAATACTCTCACAATCACTCACTTTGTTCTCATGAAAATGAGTTAGATGTTCTGTAACATGACATCTTAATTTTAAATTTTTCATATTAGTTTTCTATTACTGCTTAGCTCCTATAGAAAAGTATGACATTAAGTCTTGATTTTACATGAGTTCAGTACAGTGAAAATATTGAAAACTGTAAGACATACACTCATTTGATGGTACTATATCCATATTATTAACATTTATGTCACAAACAGCTGCAATGTTTCCACTCCATAGCTTGGTATACAAAATCTGTGCGAGTTTACCAACCGTGTGAATAGATCTGATAATATGTAGATGTACAGATACAAATTTACCTACTTTGTCAGCTGCTCAAAACCAGTAGATCAATCAATAATGCAGACTAATCGAAACATTAACTATGCTTTTGTCTAGAAATAGATGTGCCGGTCAGATTGTATTGTAGTGTGTGTTAATTTTATACAGTGCCAATGTATCAACGCATTAAACTCACTTTTAAAGGGTATTTAATAATAATGTATCTTATCTGTTTTTTACTTCTTGTTATGGATAGTTACCTACTTGTAGAATGCTCCTAGAAATATATTAAAAGTAACAAAATAAAACTTTAGGTTTTAGTATAATGTCCTTGTGTATGTATAAAATATTACCACATACTTATGATAATTTGTGTAATAGAATATGAACACTACATTTTTTCTGTTTAATTCTAATACTGTCTGTTATCATGATAGTTTCAAAGTTAAGATTTTGCCAAAGGATAAAATTTCAGTGGCTTAAAAAAGGATAGTGCTCCAGAATCATTTAGATTACGACATCGAACACAAGAAGGTCTCTACCTACCCGTGAGATACATTAAAATCGTACCTATACAGTCCTGGGGACCGGCGTATAATTACACTATCTGGTATATAGAACTGAGAGGAAAGAACCACGAGGAACTCTTGAGCAATGCTATTGATGTTATCAATTTGGTATGTATGATAATTAGCTTAAAAATAATTATACAAAGTTACTTTTTATGTAAAAGGTTGCAGATCTGAATTTTAAAGCCCTCCCATAAGAAGTTTCACATTAAAGCCTATTTCACCAAATAAGATTTCTGTGTCACAAAAATGTGCTAAAAATTACAAATACACCACCAATAATTCTGTTAATAATGCTAGTCCTAGTCAAGGTATGCTAACCAATTATTTGTTTCCACTCTTTTGATATTAACTGAAACTTCTTATATGAGAATGAAAAAGACATTTTAAATATTTCTTTTCCTTTGTTTAACATGATAGTTTTTATAGCATAAAGAAGAGGAAGCTGTACGTATCTTACTGAAACATCTTCGGCGTCGACGGTACAAAGATGCTTTTGAGGCATTGTCGCGAGAAACAGGTGTGCAGCTTGAAGGCCCAGTCCAAGCAAGGTTATGGAATGCACTAGTTGAAAATGGAGATTATAAACTAGCCGAGGAGATTTTTGAAGAGGCTGCTAATGGTGAGTTTAATAACAATATTTTACTAAAATAATAATAATATTTTATATCTCTAAGTATTTTACCAAAATATATATAGTTGAGTTTTGTATAGCTATCTTTGTCTATTATAGTCAATGTGCTGTGGGATAGAGAGAAATCTTTACAAAATCGATGTAATTAGATCTTAGCCAGATATCTCACTCCTCTCTCTGATGTGCCAAATCAAATGCTGTGTACTGTAATACAGATCAATCTTACTTAAGAATTAAATCACAAATTAAAATAAAGAGAAAGCTTTTATAATAAACTCAGCAAATGATATCATCATAAAGTGCTTGTGTGAAAATTTTTTTTCCTGACAAATATGCTTACAATTATATATGCACATATGAATGTTGTATGTTTATATGCTTCTAAATGTATTTCCGTATAATTTTTATATAGATCACAATTAGTAGTCTTGTAAGATATATTTTTTATTGTTACATGCATTCAGTTAAAACATTAAAATAGTCATATTTGACTAAAGAAAATTGAAGGTGGGTACTGACCGGTGTTACAGGGCGTAATGTAACGTTTTACACAGTGAGCGTTCATGCAGTCAGTGAGGGAAAACAAAGCGCTACATTCCGCTATCGGTTTTTAGCAGCTCATTCGAGTGATACGCGCTTCAGTTAGTATGTCGCAAGTTTTTTTGTTGTCCGTTAATTGTTTGGTTGGTTTTTTAATATTGTTACTAACGACGAAACACAAGGTACCATTCTGTTTTTAAACAAATTTGATGTCCAAAATGTTTCTCTTTTTCCTCTAAATTTGGACTAAACAATAATTGAGTAAAATCAAAGATCCCAAAACAACTTTGTCCGACATTGTGACTGAGAGTGGCGAATCTGGAGCATGGACGAGCAAACAGTTCGTAACGAGCATGTTACACGGAGTAACGGTTGATAAACTAGTGTACTTAATACAGAGGATACTCAATTAATTTTTTTTTATATCATTGGAGGCAAACGAACAGATGGGAACAGATGGAACAGATCCCCTGATTTTAAGTGATCACCGTCCATAGACACTTGCAACACCAAGGGAGTCGCAAGTGCGTTGCCAGCCTGTTTGGGGGCGGGGGAGTGGGGCAGGGGGGGAGGGGATGGAAAGAGGGTGGTACTACCCCGGGCGAGCCGACCCATTCATGCTAAAACCAATAATAGCTTCAGCTTGGCTCTACCACCTACTAAAAGATTAATGTCATAGATTAAGTATCTACCTTTGTCATCTGTTTTGTTTTAATAAATGTTATTATTATTAGTAACGTAACATGTTCGCTGCGAATGGTATATTACGCGCCGTAACACCGGTCGGCACCCACCTTTAGTGTACGTCCAGAGTGGACGCTATAATCGAGCGTCGAGCGGGGCGTTGCGTGCGGCGTTCGTGTCAAACAGATGCATTAATACGTGAGTGTCCTGAGTGGCGCACGAGCGTCGCTCGTGGACGCTGCACGCGACGCCACGCTCGACCCTCGATTACAGCGTCCACTCTGGACGTACACTTAGATTCTCCGTATTATATTTTGGACTGTCCTTGGTCTTAGTTTTTGCGAATATGGTTTTCTATGTCACTCGACTTGTTTATAATCTTCGTCTATGATTTACAGATGGTGAGCTAGAGTGGTATTTGTCTTGGCAGCCGTACAGGCCGGAGTGGCGACAAATGTGCGCGTGCTCGTCCCATGTGGAGGAACGACTGTGGACAGGTGACGGCGTACAAGCCGGTCCACGCACACCGCCGCAAGACTTGCTTTGTGTTGACAGGGATCCGAGGCCAGAAGCTTCAGTAAGTATATATAAAGTGTACGTATTCAAAATCGTCATATAAAATTGTCTTTTCAGTTTACATTTTCTGTGGCTAGGTCTGTCGAAACTTGTAAACTTGCTTGTTATAATCCTGTGTTTAAGCTTCCATGTGATTTGAATTTTTCGTGTATTCATACCAGCCCCCAAAAATTTTGTAGAATTTTCCAGTAGTCCGAATCATCTTCAAATCTTTATAATTTCGAGCTTTATTATGTCAGTGCAAAAAAAAAACATCTATATAATCACTTCACATGTCTAAGTTACTAGCTTTCCTTATGCTCTGTATGTGTTTGTTATTCTTAGCTTGCAAAATAACGATTTCTCATGGCTATATAATAGGTCTTTACCTATGAAATTGCTGTTCTGCAGTACGGCCATTTCAAATCAAAATAATTTTTGTTTGGCTAAGAATTCTAATTTCAAATTAATTTTATTTTAAAAACATGGAATTCTTTTTCCAAAAGTAGTCATTTGTTTATTGATTAGTGTTACATTTTCATCGCATTTCAATCTTTTTTGTCATCATGGATACGTTAAAAATTCGAGTAATTATGGAATATGAGTACCGTCGTGGCAGCAACGCGGCACAAGCGGCACGCAACATCAACGACGTTTACGGAGCTAACACTACAAACCAACGCACCACCTGTTATTGGTTTGCTCGCTTCCGTTCTGGGAATTTCGACCTGAAAAATGAACCTCGCGGTCGTCCGAAGACTTTGGTCAACAATGACGAATTAAAGACGATTGTGGAAGCTGATGATACACAATCTACGGCTGAATTAGCAGCAGCTTTCGACGTTAGCGTCAAAACAATATTGGTCCATTTGCGTCAAATTGGCAAGGTAAAAAAGCTTGACAAATTGGTGCCCCACGAACTCAATGATCGCCAGCGCGAAGTACGCGTCGAGACGTGCCTTGCACTGCTCAACAGACACACAAATGAAGGAATTTTGAACCGCATTGTTGCCTGCGATGAAAAATGGATTCTGTTTGATAACCGCAAGCGCTCAGCAAGTTGGTTGGATCCTGGTTCAGCACCTAAACAATGCCCTAAACGAAAACTTACCCCTAGAAAAGTGATGGTCTCTGTTTGGTGGTCTAGCGCCGGTGTGATTCATCACAGCTTCTTACCAAACGGGGTGAGCATTACTGCAGATGTTGTACTGTGAAGAACTGAACACAATGATGGAGAAGCTGGCACATCTCCAACCAGCATTGGTCAATCGCTCGTCTCCGCTGCTCCTGCACGACAACGCGCGACCTCATACTGCACAGCAGACGGTCTCCAAGTTGCAAGAACTGGGGTTGGAAGTTCTTCGTCACCCGACCTACTCACCAGACCTTGCGCCTACAGATTACTACTTTTTCCAGAATTTGGATAACTCCTTGGCGGAAAAAAAATTCAATACCCGAAAGGCAGTACAAAATGCCTTTGAAGAATTTGTTACCTCCCGTCCAGCTGATTTCTTTAAGAAGGGCATCAATAAACTGCCACTGTGCTGGCAAAGATGCATTGATTGCATGGGTGATTACTTCGATTAATACAAATAAAAAATACATGAAAAAAAAACGTTTAAATTTTTACATACAAAACGGGAATTTCATAGGTAAAGACCTAATATTTAATGATACAAAAGTTAGTCTGAGTTAGAGTCCCCTAGCAGCGAGTTATAGGAAAATGGATTGCATAAAAAACTTTTACATCAGAAAAACACTGATGCGTGCCGGCTTCCATAGTAATAGGCTAAAAAGTTATAGAGTTTGACCCTTATATTTTTAAGCATATCAAAAAAAATGTAGTTAACCCAGAAGAATCACTTCCGAGAGTACAGAAATTCATTTTGTTTTAATATATTTTGTGCAAATTCCATTAAAAAAAAAAAACGTTAAATGTAAATAAATCGTCGCATTATTTATTTATCGACAAGCTGTATATGATTCAATTAGGAAAACGCAGGAAATGGCGTAGAGCTGCTGGAAGTGTGTGAGGAACCGGGTACAGCATCTATATGTTGTAATAAACCGGGTCCACGTGGAGGACATCAACTGGTCGTTGACGCAACCACAGGTAAAATATATACAATAAATGAATAATTAAGTATTATGTTATAAATACAGATTACAAACATAAGAACTGATCGACATTATTCACAGCACTCATTTAATAAGTTTGAAATTAAAATAATATATTTTGAGTCATAGATGATACATTTTCACAGATAATATCAGTGTAAAATAATAATTCCTGATACTAGATATTAGCTAACATCAATGTATGGATTTTTTGATGCAGGAGATCAGTCTTCATATGTGTAATATACTAGTGATACTCAGACCCATCTATATGTATAATATACTAGTGATACCAGCGGCTGCCAATGCGTTTGTTGTTATTTGTTGTAATAAATAACATAACAACAAAATGGGTATTATATAAATAATAGCGGGCCCGGCAGACGCTGTCCCGCCCTGACTATAAAAAAATCCTTGACAAATTATATACTAAAACCTTCCACATGAATCACTTTATCTACTGAGGAAAATCGCAAGAAAATCCGTTCAGTAGTTTTTGAGTTTATCGCGAACAGACAGACGCGGTAGGGGACTTTGTTTTATACTATGTAATGAAATAATGATTCTCCAAGTTGAAATATTTACATAAATTTACATGACGATCGTTTATATGGTGTAGAAGTTGGCAGTCAGATTGTGTTGGAGTTTATAGATCTCAGATATACTAACATCATTTAATATATAAACTATCTGTTACCCACGACTATGTCCGCGTGGAATTCCATGTATAAAATACTTTGATTGTAAATAGTTACAGTTACATAGATGTACTGAAATTCAGCATGGACCATTTAATGGGGCCTTACGGTTTGTGTACTACACAGGTTTTTAAAACACAGCGTGGTACTACAGTTAGCATCCATTCGTTTCGCACTTTCTGTGATTGTATGTCTCTGTCTCTCGGGTAGCGGTAAGAAACGACAGTTAATTGGGTTTCAGGTCTCTCTATTTCTATTTGATCGACATGCAGTTCGACTACACCAGTGGTCGCTGTACTTTGCTAGGCAAGGCTAATGTAGAACCTCGTGGATTGCGTTTTATGAGCTGTCAAAATGTGATTGCGTTATAGATTTTGTATGGCAATAACAGCCTGTGAGGTCATTTACTTACCAGTTTAATTGATTAACAATTAATTGATTTCAAAGCTAAAATAAAGTGTTTGTTAGAGAAATTGTGTCCTAGAATGATTGATAAAGGTGTCAACAACCCCCTTGGATGTTATTGTATTAGCAACGCAGGAAGCATTTTGGAAGTGGGCGTGAATACATAATGTATATTAAAAAAGGGTAGTGTATTAATAGTTTTTATTTTTGCACACACAAACAAGTTTCCGCTCACTCGCTCTACTTCGTCTTCCAGTCCCGCGTACTTCCATTTAGTTAACTACATTTGCAAAATAAGTTTTGATAAATCTCTTAAAATAGTAATGGGTGCCGCAATTTGACAATCTACACTGTGAATTTGACCTTAAAAATAAGCCATTAGCTATCGAGTTTTAAAAAGACAAGTATATTGTTTTGGGGCCGTATTACGTAAGGAAAATTATTTTAATTTCTGACCCTCCTCCCCCTTGTCAGCAAAAGTAAGCAAAGCCCTTACTCGTCTCTCTCAGGCTTACGTAAACATATATACGTAACGACTAAGTGTTACAAAAAATCGAGAAAGTAAATAATAAACATTGCTGACGTAATCACCATCCACACCCCCATCCCCTATGTCATCAAAAATAAGCAAATCAAAGAACCCTCCGTCCCCTTTTGGTGCTTAGCTAATACTTGAATGACCCCTCAGTGGCGAATCTCATCTAATGGTTTTCCTCAATTTCTACTGTCACTAAATTGAACAAAGTTACAAAATAACGGCTGCCTTTGTCTTTAAATACCACATAAATATATTTGCTTATATCGACTTTTTAAAAAATCTATTATCGTTAGCGGTTTGCCTGTTAAACCGTGCGGGAGTTAAACGAAGAAAAGGGGAAAAGATAAAATGATTATTAGCATAAAAAACCTATTCATAACACAATCAAATTACTGTAGTGAGTAACGTATCCATCTTTGGAGAATGTTTCACAACATTAGTTTTGTTCTTAAGTGGACAGTTCAGTAGTCATTCTGATCTGGTCTTGTCTTTGGTATTGTCAAATAAGTTTCTTGTCTAGTTTACTGACTATTCATTAATGTGCAATAAGTACATATATCTATTATTTTTTTAATTTAAAAGTAAAATGATGCCTTTTATCGCTTCCAGGGACCCTGTATCTATTCGGTGGATGGAACGGTACAGAAGATCTAGACGATCTATGGTCATACAATACAACGAGTGAACGTTGGACCCTCCTGTGCCGACACAGTAGCTTAGAGTCGGGGCCGACGCCGCGCTCTTGTCACAAGATGGTATTCGAACCAATTCACAGGCGGCTCTACACCCTTGGCCGATATCTCGACAACGCTCAACGGATACCCAGCAATATGAAGGTGCCTAATATTTTTATATCCACAGAATAAATCAGTATACAATATTAAAATAATAAGAAATCAATAAGAGGAAAACATGCAATGACATTTAGGTGTTGTCTATGCTTATGTGTGAGCCCGTAATCAATAAAAGTCATTATTTCATAAGAATTAAGTGGTTGTATTGTTCTCATTACAAATTACATTGATATATAAATCAGTATAATTAATTATCCATAGACACAGATTTACTTAACATACGTATGCTTACATACATGTCTACAACTGGACCGCTGTAGAATATTCTAGTGGAACGGGAAAACGATGAGTGGACTTTGACCGGCAACCAGGTATCCTGAACCTTATTTGGAAGAGCAAAAAGAAAGACATATTAAAGAACCAGCTTTTCTAAAAATTTTGTTCTTCCAATGTTGCTGGCTCTTCTACTAAGGTGTCGCAAAAATGTACACTTTTTCGGTTTAGCTCTCATCCGCTCAAAGCGCGTAACGCGCAATAAGGAACATCGTTCCAATATAGCTTAAATTTATAGCTAATCTGTCTACTATATATAGCACAAAGAAAATTTACCAAAATCCGTCAAGAATTTCACTAACTACAAATTTATGAATTTCGTCTGCCATTCTGGAGAATTCCTTGCGTTTTATGGGACAAAAAGTATCCTAAATGTAACCTTGTAACAATAATTATCACTGTGTCAAGTTTCGTCAAAATCGGTTCAGTACTTTCAGAGTGATGCGTGTTCACGGGGACAGACAGACAAAAATTGTAAAAGGATTGTTTTTGAAATATTTAATATTTTAATTATTATCGATAACAAAGTCTACCCCATTATAATTTTCAAAAAATATTTAATCTACAGATTTGGCCTTGTTACAGTCTTATTATAGTAATAATAATAGTTAAAAAAAATGTTCAGAAATTGTATTCTATATAAGCACTACGTGTTCAACTATGTGTGTTATCTTGTCGTAGAGAAGTGAGGGAACACGTGTAGTAGTGCAGCAGATGATACTAAATGGATTGCTTGCAATTAAATTTTTGTAAGAAAAAACGTATGTTTTAAATATACTTTTTTTCCTCTGTACATAATTAACTCATTTACTTATTGTCATTGTACAGTGTCTATCGTCATGTAATCCCATAGTTCGTGACGCATGATGATAATGTATTCCCACACCTGTTTTTATTACGACTGTAGACAAAACTTCGTGGCGCTACACATAGACTGTGAGCAGTAAAATCAAATGAAATCAAAAATACTTTATTCAGTTTATGCCCTAATAAGGCGCTTGTGAACGTCAATACTATCACCGGTTCGGAAAACAACCCAGTCATCGAGAAGAACCGGCAAGAAACTCGATCGGGTACATCTTTTTAACATATATAATTATATATATATATATATATTTCGAATACATTATACGTTACGTTATTGATTTACTCTATAATAGCCTCTCGACACTAAAACCCGCTTGACAGGGTGCTTAAATTTACAGTCCGCTAAATCGGTAATATGTTTTGGGACTTTATTGTAAAACCTGTGGTATTGTAAAGGTAGTGTTGCCCAAAATCCTGGCCAAGGCCCAAGACCAGGTTTGTTGAAGCACGACCAAACCGAATGTTGTCTTGGTCTTGCAATGGGGCAACTGGGCACGAACTAAAAAGTTCGCAACGTGTTATCTGTGCCATAACGTAAAGCTGTGGAACAATCTGCCGGCCAGCGTGTTCCGTCCTTCCTATGACACGGGATCATTCAAGCGTAACATGAAGAGATACTTACGCAGGCCGGCATGACAGTGGCGACCGGCGAAGGATTCTTTGTCTCTCGGTGGTCACCATTGTTTTTAGATTGTATTGTGCTTGCTTACCATCAAGCATAGTACAGTCACTTTGTCGTGCTACAATAAAAAACAAGTGTATCGTCAGAGCGAGCTGCACAGCTACTGCGTGGAGAGCTCGCAGTGGTCGTTGGTGTGCGAGGACACGGCGGCGGCGGGCGGACCGCGGCTCGTCTTCGACCACCAGATGTGTCTCGACTCGGACGCGCGCACCATCTACGTGTTCGGAGGACGCGTGCTGCCCGCAAACACGTACGTATACCTCACGACTCTACAATGACGTCACTTGTTACACACGTACCAGTCATTGTCACCTTAAACACGGAGGTAGTTGTAGACTGTTTTTATTGAAACGTTATATCTATAGTACGTTATGGGAAAGTGTTGAAAATAATTTTTTTGGATACTTACGTATTAATGTCACCGCAACTGAAGTTGGTCAAGTGCAGACAATCTACGCCTGAGCTATGTGATTGATATCTTGCCATGTATACTAATAGGTGGACTATACATTTTTATCAGTTTTCCCCTCTCGGTTCCGTTAGGTTAGGTTAGACTTGCGAAACAATGACAGCCCGAGGCGTCCGCGGGAACTATTGGCGAGCGCATTGCGGTGGCGTTAATACGTAAGTACCATTTTTAGCTTCAAGCAGAAATTGCACGCACCGATATAACACAACATGAATTTTGTTTTGTTATTTTCTATTGCCTCAAGTGTTTTCATTTATCTATCGTATGTCGCATTACTGCCGGCCGTGGATTAGGGGTAAAATTAAAGGCGCTCGGCAGAGCAACCAAGCCCAATATGGTGGGTCCATAGCTCAGTTCAAAATGACTCAATGATTTATATTAATATTGTGCTCAGTTTTTAAAATGCGTCTATCATCTGAATGTTTTTATTTATTATATGATTGTATTATTATGTCTTTCGGACTCTAATACACAGATTGTAATTAAAACTTAAAGTTGATATCTAGTCCACTATTGATTTCCCATTGTAATTCCCAGTTCTATTTGTTAAGTTAAGATTAAAAACGCGATTCTAATACCCTAAATCGAATATTTTTCCGAAAAATTTCAGTTAAATGCCTACGATCCGAAAAAAAGTTAGGATCGTGGTTAAAACCACACATTTTTTTTATCATAGTATTTAATTCCGTTGCTCAAATTTTCGACTTGGTTTCAAACGGTTAACATTTCTAAACACATATGTATGTATGTATATGTATATGGTGCTCGCTACATAGCGACTCGATAAATATGTTCGCTATGATACGACAGAGAGGAGGGTGTCAGCCCGCAGTACTCGGGGCTGTACGCGTACTACATCGCGACCAACACGTGGCAACAGCTGCTGGCGGACAAGCACACGTTGAACGCACCACAACCACGAGTCTCACACTCCATGCTCTTCCATCCGGTTAGCTATAACACTTCGTCCACACGAATTTTTATTCCAGTATACCACGGAAAAAAGAGACAACTGGAAGTGCAAAGTAGACGTGTCGCATCAACCATAATCATGTGTAGGTTCACATACTTGTATTCAATTGGTACTCAATCGTGTTCTAACACCGCGACGGAGCAGTTGTATGTACTCATTGTACGTGATCCATATAAATAGTAGTTTATTGTTCAGTTGTGGAATGTTAAATGATAGTGGAAATAAAAATCGGGTAAATAGAATTATTATGTAGATATTTTAGGTAAAATAAAATAAAAACCTTATGTCCAAAAACACAAAAAAAGAGCATAGGGAACTTTATGTTCCGAAAAATATTTTTCCCGAAGGATAGATCATATCCACATTAACACGAACGAATTTTTCTATATGCAGATTAATCCATATAACAGGTGCAACGTCGATTGTACATATTTGCGGGGCAACGGAACAAAGAACACCTTTTGGATCTGTGGTGGTGGGACGTGAACACCGGGGAGTGCCAGGCACTATGTCAAGCGTCGGCAGTGTACCCGCCTCCAGCGGACGGGTTCACTCAGAGAGCCACGCTGGACCCAGACACCGATGAAATGTTCGTCCTCTCTGTAAGTTATACTAGACTAAGGCTAGTCGATAACCACAACTTGGTTCTCATTAGAATGGATTAAAACCCTATAAATGTTGTACCGATTTAAAGTTATAGATATCGCCAAACTTCTAGTTCGCTCGGAAGTATTCTTTTATTATTTTTTTTGCAATCAATCGTCTGATTATTACTGCTAAGTAAGTACATAATATTACAAGTGTCTGTTATAATTTCAATGTTCTAACAAGATGTTATCTCCCTTATTAGAAGTTTCCAGGGAGTTTTGTGGCATCTCAGAATTCATGCTCCACTGTATTATTTTCCACCTACTTCACTTATGCATAATAAACGAATTATGTTATGTCGGCTCGAAGGACCAAAATTTGGGGATGAGAGCAAGTCTTTGACTTACATGTGTTCATCACACAACTAGTTTATTCAATCGGTTACAATGATGTTGTGCAACCTAACTGAGTGCTTGAACGCGACTAACAATTCAAGTATTAAATAAATATAATTTTAATTCAATTGCATTGATGCGCACATAATAACTAAGGTGGTAGGTCTGGTAGGTGGTAGAGCCACGCTGAAGTTATTAGTAGTTTCAGCATGAATGGGTCGGCTCGCCCGGGGTACTACCACCCTCTCATAGAAAACCGATGTGAAGTAACAGTACTTGCATTGTTGCGTTTCGTTCGGTCAGTGAGAGCACCGGAGACCCACCTACCCTGTCCTCTCCCCCTCCCTCCCCTTCCCTCAAACACAGGCTGGCAACGCAATTTCGACTCCCCTGGTGTTGTTAGTGTCTATGGACGGTGGTGATCACTTAACATCAGATGACCCACCTGTTCGTTTGCCTGCTATGACATAAAAAAAAGAAAAAGGCAATGCAAAATGAACTTAACCGAACGCGCTACATGGCAGACTAAGATCCCACTAAAAACTCCTATCCGTTGTTTATTGTTTTCAAGTTATACAGGGTGTAATGATGTAATTCATAGGGTATGAGCAAAGAGAAGGACAAGCGTGTGTACAACACTCTGTGGATGTTCTCGCTGCGGCGCGCGTCCTGGACGTGCGTGTACCGCAACGAGTGCGTCGCGCCGGACGAGCCGCGCCCGCGGTTCGCGCACCAGCTCGTCTACGATCCCGTCAGGAAGGTACACACTGCAACTCTCTAACTACTGCATAATAAAACCCGTGTTTACGGATACTTTCACGACTCGGCAATTTCTTTTTGATCGACATGACTAAGACGTAATGATGTAAACGATACACCGATGTTTTATTAAACCCGGTAGGTGGCGTTGCGGTTGACATTTAGGATTTTTTTAATTATCAAAGCGGGACAAAGTTTTCCGAGCTCGCTAGTATAATATAATGCTTATTATAGAAGTTTTTTTTTATGTCTTAGCAGGCAAACGAACAGGTGGGTCACTTGATGTTAAGTGATCACCACCGTCCATAGACACTAACAACACCAGGGGAGTCGAAAGTGCGTTGCCAGCCTGTGTTTGGGGGAAAGGGAGGGAGGGGAGGTGGGCCTCCGGAAGTTCGAAAACTCTTTGTCGTACTGTGTAAGATGTGGAATCGCCTCCCACCCAGTGTGTTCCCTTCCTTTTATGATATGAGGCCCTTCAAACGAGGCGTGAATATGCACTTTTGCAGGTCGGAATGATGATGACTACCGTTGTAATTTAATACCGACAGTCGCCGTTATTTATGGATTGTACCGTACTTTCCATCAGGCACGGTGTTTTTAAAAAAAACAAAAATTATAACTAAATTTGTGTTCCACGTAACTATGTATGTTCATAGCGGTCAAAATGAAATTTGTAAAAAACTTTGATGAGGACTGTAGGCTTTAAATCAGTTGTACTCAACCTTTTTAAAGGGGCCATAAACACGTTTCACTCATGGTGTAGCTGGCCGCAAACTAAAATGTACAGCTTTGAAATAAAAAAAAAAACGTAATTTCAAATTAAGCACGTATTATTAATGTAGTGAAAAATGGTTGACAATAAAAAAAGCTTGGTATAATCGTCATAAGGAACGGACTGCGTTCGGGTTATCAGGGATCCATTTAATTTACTCAGCATGGTCATAGTTTAAAATAATTGGAAGTGAAGTAGAATCGGGTGGGCCAACCACAAGGGTCCGGCGGGCGGCGGGTTGAGTATCCGCTGCTTTAAATAGTGGGGTCGATATGCGGACAGGTGCATCGGCTGAGTGCCTTAAGCGCTCGCCTTAGTAGTCCGGTGAAGCTGTTAAGACTTTGCTAGGTCAATAGCGTAGTCAGTTCGAAAAAAAAAGTGTGTGTGTACTTATGTACACGCGTTAGAAGTTATACTTCTTTGGCGTAACAAGATAACAATCTGTTCAAAAATTTTATCTTTCGCCTTAATCTACGTTTGTAGAAAAAAACGACAAAAAAAAAAAAAACGACGAGCGTACCAACATGCGCGACTAATATCGAGGTTCAATTTCTATTTTGTTGGTAGCTTTTTTTTCGAGACTTAATGAGCGGTTAAGCAGACAGCTTCATACTGTTAATTTTGTGTCACAAAAATTAAAATTTCACTCTCATCATTTTTTCATAACGCGCCTAAAGAAGTATAACTTCAAAAAAAAAAAAAAAACGAACAGGTGCACTACCTGTCCGGCGGCAACCCGGGCAACCCGAGCTGCCCGCGGCTGCGGCTGGACGACCTGTGGGCGCTGCGGCTGGCGCGTGCGACCGCGGGCGAGGCGGTGCGTGCGGCGCGCTGCGTGCTCCGCGAGGCGTGCTACCGCGAGCTGGCGCGGTGCCGGTCGCCTCTCCGCGCGCTCCACTACCTACGCACCGACCTCGCCGCCGCGCTCGACCGCTCCGACCCCGCACAGGTACACGAGCACCGCGCACTCGTACTTAATTCTCATTTTTTTTGAAGTGATACTTGTTTATCGACGTAGGGAGGAATTTTAGAGCATGTAAAAACGTATGTAACGTTTTTCGGTTACGCGCCATCTTAATTTCTGTACATTTTTCCGTTACGCGCCATGTTTATTTCTAAAGGTGCGCTCACAATGATCAGATTCCTTTTTTTTTTTTCTAAAGGTGCGCTCACAATGATCAGATTAGGTTTTTTTTTCTGTAAAGTTGTAAATATAGTAGATCATTTTTCGAAAAATGATGTCATAAAGAAGTTTCACTTCTTATGTGTGTACACTGATACACGCACGTATTTTTATTTTATTTCAAAGGAAGCAAACAAACATGCGTGTCACCTGATGTTAAGTGATCACCACCATCCATAGACACTAGCGACACCAGCGGAGTCGCAAGTGCGTTGCCAACCTTTGTATGAGGGAGGACGGAGGGGAACGGGGAGAAGGGAAGGGACGTGGACCTATAGAGCCACGCTGAAGCTATTACTGGTTTCAGCATGAATGGCCGACCCGTCTCCCGGGGTAGTACCACCCGACGCACAGAAACACCGACGTCTAGTAACAGTGCTTGCATCGTTGCGTTTAGTTCGGTCACTCAGAGTGCCGGACGACCACCTCCCATACCTCCTCCAGACCCTCTCCACACCCCTACCCTCTAATTACAGACTGGTAACACACTTGCGACTTCCTTGGCGTTGCTAGTGTCTACGGACGGTGGTGAACACTTAACATCAGGTGACCCACCTGTTCGCTTGCCCCCTGTGGTATAAAAAGAAAATTTCTAGACACCCATTTGTGAAGTGAAAACTGCTTTAGGCGCGCGAACGCTTTCCATGAGCTATATGTATACTGTTTTATTATCAGGACGGAACGTCGTCCGCCGGGCCCGCTAATGTTAAATAATTCAGATTATAATTAATTTCAAAATTGTAAAGACAAAACAGTTATTCCATTATTTTATGTTTTCACTTCTGTCGGCAGTTCGATTGCTTCGATTTATGTTTATTTCTTCTCCTGACAATGGACAGTTACTTGTTTCGAAGATCACTATTTTTATATATATTTAACGTTAGCAATTCTTAAAGTGAGCTGTCACTGAACACATATAACACCAGTAGTAATTAGATAAATAAATATACAGTATATAGTTATGCATATATACAATGTAGAAATCTGTGTACTAAATTAGTTTTGTGTCCTAAAACCTGATATTAAATTAAATTTGATAATCTTTAGGATTCCTAATTAAAATTATTCAATTGCACATTTTGACAATAAAAAACAGCAATTTATTCCTTCCATCGTAGTTATTAATCGATCTTCTATACATATAATAAGAGCGTAAATCTAACGGGTTTGTACTTTTAGATTTTTGTGAATAGAATTGTTGCAGGTGTCTTAGAATAAGTAATAAAATACGGTACTTACGTATTAATACCACCGCGGCCGGCTCGTGTTATCTTTTTTTGCAAGTCTAATCTAACCTAACCAAACCGAGACGAAACTGTTTTGTTTTAACTTAAAAATCACCAAGTTGCTAATATACAAAACGCAGTGTTGTCTTTATTTCGGAAGTCTAACCTAACCGATTTATTTTTCTCAATTTTCTCGTCTCGCTTCGGTTAAATTAGGTTAGATTTGTGTCAAGTATATAAAATACATTTCAATCATTCTTGGAAATGGCTGTCTGTCTGAACACGCATCACTGCTAAACTACTGCGTTTACAATAAAACTTTACAAAGAATATTCATAAAGCATATCCTCGAATAACGTTTAGTCCTGGTTTCATTAAAATCTGTTCACTATGTCAAAAGTTATTGTACTTTTAATAACGACGCGACATCAGTACGAGAGAAAAGTAGATAAGTAAATGGTTTTTTTCTCGAACTGACTACGCTATTGGCCTAGGAATGCCTTAACAGCTTCACCTGAATACAATAATAAGTAAATGGACTAAATACATACAGATGATTTTATAAGTCACTGTTTTTTTACATTAGGTTCCACGCGAACGGAGGCGCGGGCACAGCTAGTTTATACAAAACTTCATGAGGGGATACACATCGATCGATCGACATACAATCTGCTATTATAGGAGTGAAATTGAATATGTTGCTGCAGGTGAGCAGGTTCCACTCGTTGGCGACGGTGCTGTTCGCGGGGGAGGAGGCGTGCGGGGGCGAAGGGGAGAGCGGGGCGCGTGCGCTCTCGCCGCCGCTCCGTCGGGCGCTCGCACGGCGCCGTGCGCTCTGGCCCCCGCGACCCGACGTGGCGCGTGCGCTCGCGCAGGTACTACAGCACACTCCAATCACATTCTACCCATCCAAGGAACGCCTTGCATGCGAATAATGACGCACAATAATTACACCGATCTAACCAACTTCGTATTTATTCACGTGTTTTCCAACTCATGAAAATAATATTAATGTATTTCGCATAGTTATAATTATCATATTATAGTCTACGACGCAATCGTTTAACAATATTTAGTATCGTTTACCATACTAAAAAAAAGTGTGTGTTTACGTATGTACACGCGTTAGAAGTTATACTTCTTTGGCGTAACAAGATAAAAATCTTTTCAAAAATTTTATCTTTCGCCTTATTCTACGTTTGTAGAAAAAACAATTAACAATAGAAAAAATGTATTTAATACATTGAAAGTTTTAATACAAAGAAACAAAATGTTGACTATAGCTAAGTTCAGGGTATCGGCTTTTCGTGACGGTGTGCGCGCGCATCGTAAAAATTTACTCTCATCATTTTTGCCGAACGCGCCAAATGAAGTATAACTTCAATAAAAACATTTCAGTAAATAGACTTCGATAACTATTTTAAAAATAAAGCGCCATCTATCAGCGACACAATAAAGTTTTAATGTTAACACAGGTGCTGGGCGCGGAGGAGTGCGAGCCGGAGCCGCCGCAGCCGTGGGAGGAGGCGCCCCCCGGGCCCCCCGCGCCCGACACCTGGGACGTGGGCCCCGACGGCGACGAACTCGCACCGCACCCGGACTGGCACGCGCGCGAGCACCGCGTCCGCCTCTACGACCGCCTCTGCCACTACTTCCGACCCACCACCGTGCCGCCCGCCGGTGACGTCACTCACCTACTCGCTCTCTAACAACACTACTCGTAAACACCTATACAGATACTGCTAACCAGAAACGACAATATTTCCATCCGAGGAAACAAGAGCGCAACAGCCATTTTTTGCAATATTAAGTTTTATATATATTCCTAATCACCAAAAAATATATATCTAATACAATAGAACCTTTCTAAGTCGACCCTATAAGCTAAAGATCTCCAAAATTCGACAAAATATTTATTATATACTAGCTGACCCGGCCACGCGTTGCTGTGGCTCAATTATTACATGTTGAATTTAAATTATGAAAAATACAACGTGGCGCTTTCTATGAGATATTTATGACAGTCGACCCTAACTAATTTAAAGCGCCATCTGTTCGAAACTGATGAAACTTAAAATTAATAACAATAATCAACATTGACAATCATTTAATTTGTTTTAAAAAATTGTTGAGGCCTATCTCTCAAGTTGGACCAAATTATACATAAATATCAACTTTCATGGAGATTGGTTAAATAGTTTCGGAGTTCATCGTAGACAAACATCAAGACGCTGGATTTTTTTATTAGGGTTAATCAAGCGCGTACACATTCACACTTCCCTATAGAAATACTGCAACATTTCCATCCAAAGAAAGAAGGGCGCATCTGCCATTTTTTTGCCATATTATGTTTCATATTTATTCGAAAAAATACATCTAACACAGTAATTAAATTAAATAATAAGTGGAACCTCTTTAAGTCGACCCGTAATAAGTTAAAAATCTTCTATATTCGTCAAAATGTATTGTTCCCTTCCATTCAAGCCCCGAAACCAACATTACTCGCAATTTCAAGCCTCTATATGAGTCGAAATAACCTGCAAGTCCTTCATACAAACTCCCGTATACATATTCCAAAGCAAGCAATAAATCTGACTCTACGTAAGGCGATTACATGATAACATCTTTATCATTGTACGTACTTATACCAGGTGTCTGTTTAAAGGGTGGCACGGTTCAATCGTATGATAGCTAATGGTTACATTTAACATATAAAATAATAATATCAAAACAAATACTAATAAACAACAAAGAGAACCTTAGTTAAAGTTTGTTCTAAAACTTTTAAAAATATGGGAACACATAGGTTCATTGAACAAAATTGAAGGGTCGCTTTTCAAGGTTAATCATTACGTAACTATTTACTGTCGAAATGCGGCACGGTGAAACAAAGCGAAGCGGGGCGCAAGCCGAGGTGCTTGACGCGGCCCAGGCTGGGCGGCAGGGCGAGATTCACCGCCTCAGTATTTATTACACCAGTTCGTTTTTGCGTAAATCAACTGATGTTGAGTGTATATCATTTTTCCGTTTCTCGAGATAATTAGGTCAAATATTAAGCACCTATATTTTAATTTGATTTAGAACTAGAAACGACTACTCTGTGACCCTTGAGAATATTGCAACTCTTTAATCATTCAGCCGGTATATATGTAGAACCTAAATATATTTACTTATCTTAAACTATAAAACATAATATGCATGTTTGTTTTTTTGTAAAGAACGTTTAAAATTTTTAGAATTACCAATGTCAATGACTGAGAAATTATATTATTGTTTTTCAATGCATTAGTCGATTATGCATTCACGACTGTCGGTTTTGTTTAAATAATGCTTTTTTATATTATATATACGTATCATAAAACTGTACTCTTCTAATAGTAATATCCAAATGGTTGTATTTAACATTAAAAATATTATACAATTAGCATTTGTTATAAGACGTCGGTTAAAAATGTAAATAAGTTTATTTATTATACAGTTATTTTATATATTAAACGTTGATGCGTGAAAGGACAAAATCAATATTATAACTAAAAAGCTGTAGATACGTTACCTACATGATATTTAGACAAAACAAATGCTATGATAACGCACACATACGTAAAGTAATATTGTAACATCACGTTGTCTTAGATAAAATGTGGAAGTAAGATGGCACATTATCAATGTCGGTGGTGGAAAAGAAATAGTTATATGTTGCTTAGGTACGGGCGGATTGACGGGGCAGCCGTCAAAAATAAGCTAACTAGCCAAGTTTTCACAAGGCGCTGTCCGTATATACAACTTTTTAGTTATAATGTCATTGGACAAAATGTATGAGAAATGATTGTACTTATAAAAGTCGAGAAATCATAAGAGAGAAATACAATAAGACGTGAAAATTGTGAGAGACACAGTTTCTGAAAGGTAACTGAGGAATGTGTTAATACAATTTTGTTTCGATATTATATCAAGTAAAATGTGCAAAAGAAACTATGTATGACGCTTCTAACAGTATGATACTAGTGTGAACGTCGACTATCGAATTGTTTTCTCGGAGTTTTTGTTGTTTTTCGCTTCAATCATAAGCCAATGTTGATTTCTTTATCTTTTTCATATAAAACAATTGTATTTTTTTTTGTCAGTTTGATCTTGCATTCTTATAGTTTAGTTGAAAATACACAAAAATCTATGTCGGTATGTAATATATGTTTTAAATATATCAAGATATTTCTAACGACTGTGATATGAGGGATGTAGTCAATAGTTCTAAGCAAACGTAATCGGAATGCTATCCGCTACGATGATTTATTGTCTCATGTAACTTGTTATAATCTCTATTACTTATTATAATATATTCCTAGAATATCAATTTTGTAATTCATTTTCTAATATTACTATTTAGAAATTGTAGTATAGTATTACTTACCTTGTTAGATGAAGAAAACTAGGACAAGTCGGTTAACTAAAGTTCTCATTGCAATATAAAAACATTTTTTTAAGTTTTATTTTTAGCAACCAATATTTGAGCAAGTTACTTGCGATCATGTTAATATTCTAACAAGATTCTTGATATCTTGTTAGAATTTTCTAGGGAGTTTTTGTGGCATCTCAGAATCCATGCTCTGTGATATTAATTTCCCTTCAGTTCACTTATGTATAATAACTGAATATTACCTAAAATACCGCCAATATTACAAAATATAGAGTCAAGTAACAATACATTAGGAATCATTACATAGTATAAAACAAAGTCCCCTAACGCGTCTGTCTGTCTGTCTGTTCGCGATAAACTCAAAAACTGCTGAACGGATTTTCATGCGGTTTTCACCAATAGATAGAGTGATTAATGAGGAACGTTTTAGTATATAATTTGTCAAGAATATTTTTATAAACAGGGCGAGACAACGTCTGCCGGGCCAGCTAGTAAAATATAAAATCCACTACATGAGTTTCGAAGATCCCGCCAGAAACTCTACACTATAATTGTATAGTATCTAGGAATAAATGCACGACATACTGTTGCATGACACGCGTAGCATAAAATATCTCCCGTCACTTTCACTTACGACCAAATTTATGATCGTGACAAAAATGTATATTGTTTTATGTTCGCAGCATGTTAAAAAAAACCGAGTCGTGGTGGTCGTATGGTTTGACCAAAGAAATGTCAATGCGATGTGCGCAGATTCGAACCCTGACATATACCAACGAATTTTTTCGAGTTTGCATACGTTTACTAATTTAAATTGGTAACACAAACGGCTGACAAAAAGAAAAGTATGCAGAAGAAACCTGAATCTGAGAAGTTTTCTTGCAGTGCCACTATATATGGGAAAATATTACATTGAATTTCTCGGAATTTGAAATCGCCAATACGTCGTAGGCTGGTGTGGTGATTATACCCATACTTTCGTTTCGGTTGTGATTATATTGGAAACTAGCGGGCCCTGCAGACGTTGTCCCGCCCTGATTATAAAACAATCCTTGACAAATTATTTACCAAAATGTTCCTCATGAAACACTTTATGCACTGGTGAAAACCGCATGAAGATCCGTGCAGTAGTTTTTGAGTTTATCGCTAACAGACAGACAGACAGAGGCGATAGGGGACTGTTTTATACTATGTAATGAAATGATATAGTATGTTCGTTGAATTTGTTTAAACCAATCACATTATGTTAATCGACATGTATATTGTAATAACTATTTGGATCAAATCGCTGTTTGCAACAGCTGTATTCTAAAAATGCATCGGTATAAACTCGGAATGAGCTAGCTTTAGTTATCCGACGTGTACAGTCTTTGTAACATTCTACACTAACGTAACTTGTGACGTCATATAACATGTTAGATTTTCTATAGTTATCTATTAACTCGATATCCTTGTTTTGTAAATATAACCTTTATCGTAAATATA
Source organism: Antheraea yamamai (assembly GCA_036509395.1). Lineage (NCBI taxonomy): Eukaryota > Metazoa > Arthropoda > Insecta > Lepidoptera > Saturniidae > Antheraea > Antheraea yamamai. Next base: position 6,352,679 of record AP028442.1, on the reverse strand, counting down.
ACCTAATAAACGTACGTACTGATTGCCAACTGTTTTTTTTATTAATATGTTCCTCGTATCAACCTAACAAATATACCCACTGCCTCACGGCCTCAGCTAGAGCCGGCATTGTGGGGCAATGCCCTAACTTGAAACCACAATGCCCTACCTTTAAAATATCAAAAACTAAGATAAATTATTATAATTAAATTGTTTGTTCATAGTTTGAGATTTTAAAAAAATGTAGCGATAGGTACCGAAATTTTTCCGAACATACCACAGTTTTTGACATTCGAGGGCAGATCAATTATGATACATTTTTACTTCCACCCTACCTGAAACCGATGCTGCCCTACCTCAAATTCGACTCTAGCTACAGCCCTGCACTGACTACAATATTTGTACTAAGTACTAAACGCTGTACACAGTATAGAGACTAGGACTCCATTCATTGCTCGCGACGCTGACATTATTCCAACTGCCTACGCTGTTGAGCTGGACAGGTCTTTACAGCTTGCTTCACCGCACTACTGAGCGCATTTGCCAGTGCCACTAATATTTATAGTGTGCGTGTAAATAGTATAAATATTAGTGGCACGAAAAAATATTACATAACAAAGTCAAGGTCATTTTTATGAAAATTATGTTCTTAAACGTAATCAATTACTTTAATGAAAGTTTGTGAATTGATTTTACTTATATACGATTTTAAGACACCCGAAATGTTTCTTCTTATTGAATATTGTATAGCATGTAGTTCACGTAACCGAATAGAGTGCATCGGACTTTAGTAACTTTAGAAAGTTAGTGTTGTCTTGAATTTTTCATCGGTTTGGTTTTTTTTTTGTTGTTTGTTTATGACGTAATAAGTAATTAAGTTATTATATACTACATACTAGAGAAAACTTCTCATGATGATTATTTCTAGCACGCCTTAAAGTGCGCGGGTTCAGTCTCACTTTTTACGGATAGTACTCTGTGACTATAACTCAGAAAGTGGCAAGCGCTTGTCGCAATGTGATATGTTTATAAGATTTGTAGTAATAATAATAATATCATTTATTTCAGACTCATCCTTACATCAATATTTGTGGGTACAATTACAAGTTTAAAAATTTATGTTATTAATAATAATAAAACAGTAAAATAAAACGACTGCATTTAGCCGTATCCAGCGAGCCAGTATGCTGTAGTGCCCGATAATTTTAAACCAGTTAAAAATCAAGAAATCACTCTGGATTGGAATTTCATTATAGTATAAAACAAAGTCAATTTAGTATATGTCCGTGTGTCACCTTTATTACATATTCTAAGCTACGCAACGGATTATTCACTATAATTTATAATTTTTTTTTTCATTACACTTAGGTATGTGTATATCAATTATATATAAAGTAGATAAAAGTTGACATATATAAATAAAGACGTGAGAAGTTTTTTTTATATTAGCACGGCAGAATGACTGCACTATGCCTAATGGTATGCACAGTACAATCCAAAAACAATGGTGAACACCGAGAGACAAACTATCCGTCGCCGGTCGCAACTGTCATGTAGGCCTGCGTAAATGTCTTTTCACGTTACGCTTGAAAGACCCCATGGCGTAGGAAGGAGGCAGGGGTGGATTTAAAAGTATACCACCTGTAGGCTATTCACCACATATTTGCCGCCCTAAGCTCCATCCAACTCACCCTATTAGTAAATCCGCCACTGGAAGGAGGAAACATACTGGCCGGGAGATTATTCCACTGCTTCATGTTACGGCAAAGATAAGATATTGCGAACTTTTTAGTTCGTACCCAGATGCATTTTACCGTAAAACTGAAACTCCGAAGCCCAGCGCGCGATTTTCGATTGTGGAAAGGGGAGGAAGGGAAAGATATTTTCTGACGCTTATATGTATTGAATACTCTGGCTAGGTCTTATCAGGTTCATAAAAATAATGTATCATAGAATTGTATTTGTGGAAAAAACCTACCGAAAAATCCAAGTACCCACATCTAGCTTATAAGGAAAACCCACAGTAATTATTTTTATCTTTTGTGTAGTATTAAAAATCCATTAGTTATTTGCGACGCTGTTTTAACCAGTATATTATTTATTATTGGTTATCTAATTGAATAGTTTAATTACGTTGTCTATTAAATTTACTCTGAACAGCATATCATTTCAGTGTTAGATATAGAGTTCAGATTTAAAATTACAAAAAAAAAATTGTCTGTGAAGATTCTTAGGTAACTTCACATACTTTACATAATCAAAAAACTTGCCGTTTCGGCAAATATAGTAACCATTAAAAATCAAAAATCAAAATATACTTTATTCAATTTAGGCCCTGAGAAGGCGATTATGAACGTCAAAGCTACCACCGGTTTGGAAAACAACCCAGTCATCGAGAAGAACCCGCAAGATACTCGATCTGGTTAATCTTTTTATGTTATATATTTTTACAATAACATAAACATTTACATTCGTTTATTAGTGGATGCACAGAGAGAGGCGTCATTTCCAGACGTCACAATCGTTCACATATTGATCCACCCTATAATAATAGCCTTTAGATATTAAAACCCGCTTAACATGGTTCTTGAACTCACTATCCGGCAAATCGGTAATGTGTTTTGGGACTTTGTTATAAAACCTAACACTGTTTTTGGACTTAGTGAGTCTGAAGCATGGAATGTTTCTAGTATTTAAATTATGTTGGTCTTTTACCAGATCCAGCATATCTAAGTTTCTGCGGACATACATTAAATTATCAAGAATATATTGGCAGGGCAGAGTTAAGATACCGAATTCCTGAAACTTAGTCTTTAATGATTCGTGAGGCCTCATATTATAAATTGCTCGAACTGCTCGTTTTTGTAATAAGAATATGGTGTCCACCTCAGCTGCTGTCCCCCACAACAAAATACCATAAGACATTAAGCTGTGGAAGTAAGCGAAGTAGACAACCCTAGCAGTGGCAATATCTGTTAGCTGGCGAATCCTTCTAACTGCAAATGCAGCAGAACTTAATCTTCCCGCCAATTTTTTCTCGATTTTACTCTGAGTAAACGGAATATTAGGCAAGGTAAATCTTATACATTTTGTTTTGTCGGCATTAAGCAATAGATTATTTAACGCAAACCAATTGGAAATTTTATTTAAAGTATTATTTAGATAACTAAGCTCTGAATCTATTCTTTTTACCTTAAATATAAGTGAAGTGTCGTCCGCGAAAAGAACCATGTCAGCACAGTTATCAACCACTAGCGGTAGATCATTTATATATACCAAGAACAAAAACGGCCCTAAAATAGAACCCCGTGGGACGCCAATTGGAGTCACTGATCCCGCTAATGTTATCCCGTCTACACTAACTTTGTGACAACGATCTTCTAAATAGGAGACTAGAAGGTCGACAGAAGCTTCACAAACACCATAGTGTTTTAATTTCAAAATAAGGGTACTATGGTCAACGCAGTCAAAAGCCTTAGACAGATCACAAAACACACCAATTGCATCCTGCGATCCCTCCCAAGCTCGAAAAATATGACTGAGTAATGTTGCACCAGCGTCAGTAGTTGATTTTGATTTTGTGAAACCAAACTGTCGACCATCCAGAATCTTTTGCGCTTTAAAATATCCTAATAATTGTTTAAGCATAATCTTCTCGAAAATTTTGCTTAAGGATGGCAGTATAGAAATTGGTCTATAATTTCCAAGATTACTCCTACAGCCTGGTTTAAAGAAAGGAACCATTTTTCTTATTTTCATTAAATAGGGAAAGGTTCCCTTTGCTATACACTGATTAAATATATTAGCCAAATATGGTGAAATATTGATAATTAAGGACTTTACTACTATTACCGATATTCCCCAAATGTCTTCGGTATATTTCATGTTTAAGAGTTTAAAAGTCCTTATCATTTCGTCTGCACTAATAGATGTGAAATTAAATTTTGAATTTATAGGAGCACTCAGATTTTTTAGTAACGATACCGCACCATGGGCTGATTTTTGTTACCTGTAAAGGTATGTTAGTGAAACAATCTTGGAAAACAGTTACCTACTACCTCTGAACTGTTTGAAATATGTACTCCGTCAACATTCAGATTATGCGAATTATCATTTATTTTGTTTTTTCCTAATTCTTTATTTATAATATGCCAGACAGTCTTGGTCTTATTACTTATTACTCAAAATATCCAAGAACTTTATTTCTTAAAAATTTTGCTTTAGCAGTTACACAGACACGTTTAAAAATTTTTGAATAATTTCTGACATAAGCATGAAAGGATTCATTGCTAGTTAATGATCTCCTATAATACAATAAGGTAGCCCATTCACTAAAACTATTTTTTTGTTTTACACTAATAACTTTTCTTGGGCAGTGTTTATTAAATTCAGTCCTTATGATGTCAAACAGGCCGTCATAATCCTCATTCGGTTCTTGATTATTAAAAATCTTTGTAAGTACTCTTGAAATAGTTAACAATTGTGTATTTCACTTGTTATAAACATAAATAATAAATATTTTTCCAAAATGTTCAGTTTTTTACTTTTCCTACGTACATACCGTCTATTAATCTAAAAGTATTGCCATCATATTCTATGTACAACAACTGTTGCGTTGCCCGTGACGTATGTGCGTGCACTTGTTTCTGTAATGTATATAAACGGTAACATCTTTGTGTGAGTAGGTAGCCTAGAAAATTTACGAAAAATTCATCACTAAATGACCATAGTGCAGTGCAAATATATTGAGTAGTTTTGACGTGATTAAACCACAAAGGAACTGTATTTTTTCTATATTGTTAGAAATAGAAACAATTATTGATTATTAAAAATAAAGGGAACTGGCTAATTTAGATATAAACTGTTAAGAATAAATTCTAGCAATTAATCAATCTTTAAATATCCAACACGAGTTCGGACAGAGCTGCTGCACGCTACGACGACCGCCGAACACGGCAAGCGCCGCCCATTATATGGGCCACCGCAGTATAACTACCCGACATTTTCATTTATTTCCAACAATATATATATAGGTATAGACAAGGGATCCCAAACTGGGTTCCGTAGAATAGTCATCAGGGTTCCGTAAAAAATATTTATTATTAGCTATTAAATAATACCACGGTTACAAATATTATTTGGAAATAGCGCAAAATATGTGATGAGAAGGACTCATTACTTTTATGTAAATATGTAGGTAGTTAATTCAAATTGAATATTAAAGACATATATTGACGATTCATTGATAATGTATTCAGACATCCCATTGATCAACGCGAGATAGCCACGGTAGTTCAAATAAACCTGAGCTTGTAGTATAATTAATGCCCTTTTGAAAACTGAACTTTTTATATAAAATTATCTCTAATCATCTAATGCTGTGTCTAGGTAGTTACCTTGGAGTGCCAGCCCTTTTGAACTTAGTAATCTCCTAAGCCACGCCGTTATTTAACATTAAAAGGGACCGTGGTCAAACAATAAGATGGCGGTAAAGCTTTCTCTAAGCCCACTTAGGTAACTACCACCTTCAAGTCACATCAACATCTGTCGCCATGCACCTGTAAAAACATGCACCTACAAGGTGTACTACGGTAACTACACTTGAAAATCAGTTTCTCTGTAGGTATAGCGTGTTTATCACCTTAAACAAAATCGTAATTTAAAAACAGGTGATATTATGATCGAACGCTGAAATCTATACAATATTTAAAAAAAACTATGCGTGCAGTTCGCATGTGGTAAAAGTGAAACCTTTAAAAAATGATCAAATCTTTATATAAGCGATACAAGTAAACAATACACCACGCTGATTATGACATCTTTTACCAAAACTTCGTAATACGTAAACTAACTGCTAAATACGTAAACACAAGTAAAATCATACAAGCGTACAACGCTCGTAGCACAGCAAGTAGGTATTAGGTAATGCAAAGAAACACTGTACAATGTATTCTATCTCATTCTGTCGCATGTTAAACCTGTAAATGTATATGTTTGCCTTTTTTAATGTCGCTTTTTCTTTTCGCCGAGTTACAAATCACAATAGACTAAAGAAGTATTCACGTCAAAAATCATCTTAAAAATAGAACACTAAAATCATCTGCATATTGATACCCATGGCAGTATCTTAGTATCTTTAAGGGCTGTCGGCTGTCAGAGAAGATGACAAAACCAATAGAGTGCTTCAATGCAAAAAAATAATATTAACAACAACGACAAAAAACAATGACCGAGTGCATAAAATCATACTTGGTTTCTACCTTGAATTAATTATATCTTTATATTGGCAATATAAGTGGAATAAAACGTGTTTTTATAAATTAAGAAATACAATTTTGAAATAGTTAACAAATATCTGAACAAAAAAGTTATTAATTCAGCACCAACATAACAATTTTATTAAATAAATTAATACTTTGTGTAAAACAATTTTGATTTAAGTTTAACTTCAGTTGTTTTATAAAAGGGTCTCCTCTTTTAATTATTTTATTTAAATCAAATCGAAAATGAAGTAGTTGCTACGCTAAAGTCAGGCTCGTTGGCCAAATCTCTTGCCGCCCCAACAATTACGGTCTGTCGGTACACCGTGGGGTTTTAGTCCGCGCGAGTCGGACATAACCCACCCTCTCCCCAGGGAGGGTGGCGTATCCATAAGAAGATCTGCCCACGTTAATAATAAAAAAAAAAAAAAACGCTCGTTGGCCAAGGCATTCAGATACCTGCGATGTAGTGCCAGTTAATAATATTTTTTTTTATTGATATTCGTCTCGTTCTTGTATAAACAATAGTACCTACATTTTCCCCCCAATCATGGGGAATATGACCCATCATACTTTTGAGAAATCTTGTCAGTTTAATTCGATAACGCTAATTATCACTTTGATGTTTAGAAAGAAAAATATTTTTTTTTGTTTTTCATCCTGCAACTGTTGTGCACCAATACCTAAGCACCTCAATGTAAAAAAAACGTGATTGAAAGAGTTTTATCAAATTTATTCAAGGAGATGTCATATATTATGTAATTATAATTCCAATATAGAAGAGAGTTTTGTACGTGATTGCAATCGTACAGTGCCAAAGAGTATAATAAGCATTACTAGGAAACAGTGCTCTATTTTGAGATGTCGTAACAAAACAGGAATTTGTGATGTTACATCTCATAGGTAAGTTTCAGGATAATTCGTGGGTATAATCAAAAATTAGTTATTAGTGCATTGAGTGATTATAAAACATTATAACCTCAATATTTTAAACTTGGGGTTCTCATCACCCGAATTTAATTTTACCCGATTTCTCTATAAATTGTATTTTTTGTTTATGGTGGTAATTATGATTCTTCCTGAAGCGTAATTAAACTTGTTTGAATAAAGTCTATATACTTTTGTAAAACTCTGAAGACCTGAGAAAAAATTACTTGCCGCTGGCAATACTATAATATACTCCTCGTGTTGCTAGTAAAATATAGTGATCTTGTATCAATTTGTCGTCTAACTGTATAAATGAACTACTGAGAATTATGTCTAATATTGTCTGTTACAGAGTTTCGTTGAATGACAAAGGAGATCCGGAGTCAGTCCTGTAGTAGAGACTTACAATACTTATTATACTCTTTGAGTAGAGATGTTTCGAGACCTACGCATAAGAACGCAGTAGAACCCATTATGAAGCGGGATATTTGCAAAAAAAAAAAACCATTTTTGTGGCCTTTCACCTTAGATATCTCAAGACACGGACACGAGATTTCACAAAATTTTTTCAAGAGTCTTCTAAGAGTCAACTTTTAGATTGTCTAAATAAAAGTTTATACGAATTCACAACTTATTATTTCTCATTTCAAGGGAAACTCCTAATATGAATGGATTAATGAGGTTTCATTAAGTATTGTAGTAGGATATGTAAATGTGTAGATTACACTATTTTTCTAAGAATATTTGTTAGCCAAAAGAAAGATTCAGAAATATATTTAACAAATTATTTTTATTTAAAATCAATAGAATTCATGATGATTATTTATTCCTAAATAGTTTTATTTAGACATTCCTTTTTGATGAATGACTATATTTATTACCCGGCAGGTAAAACACTTCTCCCCCTTCAGTCGGCAGAACTGCTAGCCAAAACCTTCTACCCGGATGATACAGAGGCCACCGATAGCCAACATCACACGCTGGTAAGAGAAATGGTGGCGACCATCCAACCTGGTGACCTTCCAGAGGATGACCCTTCCTTCACACCTGTAGAACTGGACTCAGTGCTTAGGGCTCAAAACCCGAAAAAAGCCCCGGGTCCAGACGGCCTAACCTCTGATATTTGCGTGGCAGCGATTAATTGCGATAGGAGAGTGTTTTTGGAACTGGCAAATAAATGCCTAGCCATATCGCACTTTCCCAGGCTGTGGAAGATCGCTCACGTCATAATACTTAGGAAACCAGGAAAAGAGGACTACGCCATCGCCAAGTCTTACCGCCCCATAGGACTGTTACCGGTCCTAGGGAAAATAGTAGAGAAGTTGGTTGTAGGCCGTCTGAAATGGCATCTCCTTCCAGCCCTAAATCGTAGACAATATGGTTTCATGCCGCATCGCAGCACTGAGGACGCCCTGTATGACCTGGTGGAACACATCAAGACCGGAATCGATAACAAAATGGCAATGCTTGTAATTTCACTAGACATAGAGGGTGCATTCGATAACGCATGGTGGCCAACTCTAAAACATCAACTACAAGTCAAGCAAACACCCAGGAACCTGTACAGACTAGTGGGCTCCTACCTCCAAGATCGTAAAATCACCATCAACTATGCGAGAGAAGCATATGAAAAGGGGATGTCCAAAGGCTGTGTCCAAGGATCCATCAGTGGGCCGACCTTCTGGAACGTCATACTTGACTCACTGCTTGATCTAATTGCAAAGGAGGGGGTATACTGTCAAGCCTTCGCAAACGATGTTGTCATTGTAATATCCAGCCAAAAAACGGTACCCATGGAAGAAACTGCAAACAATATCCTACAGCAGGTATCAAGATGGGGGGTTCGAAATAAGCTAAGGTTTGCACCAAATAAGACAAATGCCATGGTGATAACCAAAAAGCGTAATTTCGATCCACCCAATCTGTATTTAAACGGTATCAAGTTAAACCTGGTGACCGAAATAAAAATCCTAGGTCTGATCCTTGACAAAAAGCTCACCTTCAATCAACATATAGCGGCAGTCTGCAAAAAAGCAACGAACATCTACAAGCAACTAGCATGTGCCGCGAAGGTAACTTGGGGCTTAAATAGTGAGATAACAAGGACAATATACGTGTCAGTAATAGAGCCCATCATCATGTACGCAGCGGCCGTATGGTCAGAAAAAACGCATCTCACCGGCATCGTAAAGCAGCTAAACGCTATCCAAAGAGGCTTTGCGCAAAAAGTATGCAGGGCATACCGCACAGTCTCCCTCACATCAGCGCTCGTGCTATCCGGATTACTCCCACTAGACCTGAGGATAAGAGAGGCCGCAGCCTTATATAAGGTTAAACGGGGCATATCACAGGACTATTTACCACCTGGGACGAATTTGGAGAAAATCACGAACTTTGCGGAAAACCCACACCCAGCGGAACTCACTAAAATAGAGTTTTCCCTGCATGAGAATCTAAACTCCGAAACAACTATCCTCAACCAAACCACCGGTACAAACATTTATACTGATGGCAGCAAGATTGAAGGGACAGTAGGAGCTGCAGTCAGTTATTGGGAAGGAAACAGGGAAACGAAGTTCTCACAATACAGCCTGCACCCAGCATGTACGGTATTCCAAGCAGAACTATACGCGCTCTTACAAGCGACACAAATGGTCAAGCTCAGTGGGGAAACTGGGGTCTCGATATGGAGCGATTCTAGATCAGCCCTAGACCTAGTGAGTAACTCAAAGCTGTCGCACCCATTACAGAGAGCAGTACGAGACTGCATAGAAGAAATACGGGAAACTAACAGGGATGTTCAACTATTTTGGCTAAGAGCTCACGTCGGAACTGCCGGGAATGAGCGAGCAGACGAGCTTGCAAAATCGGCAGCGCTGAAAGGCGCACCTTACGACTACGAAAAAATCCCAGTGTCTTATGTCAAAAGAAAGATCAGAGAGGAGTCAGTTCAGATATGGCAGGACCGATACAACTCCTCCAGCACAGGCGTGATCACAAAGACCCTCCTCCCGGACATAGCCAAGGCTTACCGGTTGACGAGGAAAGTGAAGTGGTCCCCTACTCATGTGCAGATGTTGACAGGACATGGAGGAATAGCAGAATATCTCCACAGATTTAGGCTAAAAGATGACCCAAACTGTGTGTGTGACCCCCAAGAGAGGGAGACAGTGTGGCACTTACTACTCGAATGCCCAAGATTTTCGGCCGCCAGGCAGGATCTCCAAACACAATTGGACATTACTCTTAATCTGCCAAACCTGCATGCCATCCTAGCAGAAAAGGATAGCAGGCCCACATTCCTGCAATTTGCGGAGAAGATATTCCAAATAGCGGCCAAGGCAAACAAAAGCTGCACCCCGGCGCAACCTCTACAGACGCCCACAATACCGACCAATAATCCTAATCCCACACTCGGGCCCCAACTTACGCAACACTTGTCAGTGGGGCAACTTCTGGCATACGGCGACAGAGGGGTACCAGGAATCAGAACCCGGGGGGTGGCCCTCTTCATGGACAACAACTACGAAGCCCTCGGCATAAGCTTCTGCATAGTAAGCTCCCGAAATCGTATTGCGGTCTCGCCCGGTCTTGCCAAGCTGATAAACGGGAGCACATCCAGAATAGCAATGAAGCGAAAAACCTTTGACGCTTTGCCAGTGACCATGGTTGCGGGTCTCACATGCAGGCTAGTGCGAATCAAAAACAAGATTATAGCACTGCTTGCATGGGCGAACAAAACGCCATTCTCACAGGCATGTATATTGCTATCCCGAATCGGTGACGTGGGATCAAGCGAACATATAACATCTCGCAGGATTAGTGTCGACGCTATGGCAGTCACATACGAGAAGGGCGAGGTAGCCGATTTACTGGGCTGCATAAACGCATCGAAGTACCATGAAATAGTTGCCTACGAGGACAGAGGCGCTTGTCTGGACTTCTTACTGCACAAAAAGACTCCCGGGAAAAACCCTACTTACAACACAGATAAACCTATTTTCGACCTCGGGAACCCTGAGCAAAGCGGAGCCGAACGCTTACAAGCAAAAATAACAGTCGAACGAGCAGAGGCCGCAAATACATCCGCAGAAGGAAAACCCGACAGAGGTTCATCCTCAGCAATAACACAAATAATGATGTCCCAAACCCATAGACATACCAGAAATACACAACAGGAAGCGATAAACCGTCTTCGGAGGAGAGTCCCAAAGGCAAAATTTAAACCGCAGTCACAGAAAACCAGAGCGGACATGGGGCAAGTCATCCCACCCGTCCAAATTCCTGTCACGGGACCACTGGATCATATGGAAAATGCTATACTCGAGTTCAAAGCCATACTCGAAGCCACGATTAAAGTCAACACACTGACGTGTACACAAATCCTAGAGGCCCACCATCTGGGAATCGTGGACTTGAGAGATGCTAGACTAGAGGAAGCGGAAGCGGCCATCTATAACAACGACACTGCCCAAGTCATAGCAGGAGTAATGACGGGCAGCTACATGACCGCTTACAATTCCACCAGCGGTTTCGTACTAGGGAAAGAAAATGAGACACGAGAAACAAATCAACCTCAGAAGTTCGAAGCGCCCCCGGAGGATCCAATCGTAGTAGTCGCTCGGTGCACAAGAATCATGCTTGAAGAAAAGATTCTCGAGAGGGTAAAAACCACCTCGAGGGTTCTAAATCTAGCAGTGGCGGAAAGCACCAAGTCGACACCCGAGATCAAATGGACGAACGGGGTCCCAGGCTGTGGAAAGACTACGTGGTTAATTAAAAACTTCGATGTGGAGAGGGACGCTGTGGCGACCACCACAACCGAGGCGGCAAAAGACTTACAGGAGAAACTGGTGCAGGCACACGGCAAAAAAGCCGAAAAGCGGGTGCGCACCATGGCGTCCATATTAGTAAATGGTTTCAGAGAGCACGATAAGCGTCCAAGGTTAATCGTGGATGAAGCTCTCATGAACCATTTCGGGTCCATCCTGACTGCCGGCCGGCTGGCGGAAGCAAGCGAAATTCTCCTCATCGGAGATTTCAACCAACTACCCTACATTGATCGAGAAAACTTATTTCGGATGGTTTACAGCAGACCAACGGCCGTAGCTGGTATTGACCAACAGCTCACTTGCACATACAAGAACCCGATGGATGTAGCCTATGCGCTGAGTCAAGTATACGACGGTATATACTCACCGAAACCGATAGTGAGATCTCTGAGCATCAGGGGCTATCAGGGCGAACAAATATCCTCCCATACCCCCGACACTCTCTTCCTGGTACACACACAAGAAGAGAAAAAAGCCCTGATAAACAAGGGCTACGGGGTAGGGGAAGGATCGCGCGTTCTGACAGTCCACGAATCCCAGGGATTGACCTTCAAATCGGTGGTGATCCTGCAAACAAAGAGCAGAAGGATGCAAATCCACGATAGTGTTTCACATGCTATAGTGGCAGTATCCAGACACACCCACACCTGTGTCTACTATACCGACGTGACTGATGACGCGGTTAGTAGGTTTATCCGTCGGGCCATGGACGCTCCGGCGCGGCATATTGTGGATTATAATTTAAAGATGGCGATAGAGGACCGGAATGAAACTGCCATAAAGGCAATAACGTCTTTATATAAATAAATAAAAAAAAAAACCAATAACAATAAAAATAAATATATAAAAAAACACCCAATAGATGCTCACAGATACGATTTTTAACTTAACTTACACTTAAAAAGCTATAGCAAAAAAATGGTGCGGACCGAGAGTCTGCAGAAAAAAAAAAAAAAACTATATTTATTCGACTACACCTTACAGTGCCAATTACATTATCTTTATGATATCATAATAACTTAATAATGAATCTTAATAAAATAGTAAGTCTTTTAGTTACGAATTTTATAATAAATTGGTCCTTTCCGTAAACGAAATCATCATGGCATAATTACAGTTAGGTTGTGTGACATTAAAGCACGTCGTCTAAAAGCGCGGAGTCTACCTGATGCTAAATGGTAACTGCAACCTATAGCTAAATATAATTAAGATCAAAACACCCAATCCTGTGGCCAATCATAATAAGTTGCCTACTCATAAGAATTGTGTTGGAGTAGCTTATGTGCTAGTGCATTATGCCAAATCAACCTTGGAATAAATATGTTGATGATGATTTCGCAGTCGACCCACCTACTGGTTCTACAACTATTGATAGTTCTAGTTATTCCTAATCAGACACTGATCACCTATTTACAGTGTTCTAAGAAAATACTTTTGATATCAATGTTGATTTTCAGGTTTATTATAATTATTAAAATTCCATATAATATGTCTCTGTTATTTTCTTTGAAACATAATACATTTAATGTCACCAATTCTCTCCAAATTTACAGTATTTTAAGGAAAATGGATAAAATGACAACACTAATTGAAAATATTGCTATCTCACACGCGGTTACATTGTGTTTACAGTTTAGCACAGTTTAGTTTATTTGTTATTTTGTCTACGTGTAAGGTGCTTGTTTTTTATATTTATGGCTGTTTGTATTGTGATAATGTTCATGTTTTTTGTGCACGTTGTTATAACATTAGATATATTCCAATTTTTTTTACTGAAAGTGCACAGTTTAAATATTTTTCAGGATAAATATAAACATGCCCATGGTCGCGATCGCATGAATTTATTTTATGTGAAAAAAAAATTATACTGCTGTACATTTATTTTACAAAAAAATTATAATTCCGATTAGGTTTATTTTTGTGTATTTTTTCTTCTTATGTGAATAACAAGAAGTCACATGTAGATACGTTATTTAACTGATCAAACTTTCAAGACTATAACTCAAAAATATCTTTACTGTATTTATCAGGTTTTCACAGCACATCGTCAATATATATTTTTTTGTTATACTATTTAAATTGACAAAAACAGTATTAAGTCAAAAATATAGACTTATGTAGGTATAGTTGCAAAGATGTTATTCCTTTACAACTTGTACTGTTTTTACTTTGTAATAATACTTAAATATATTCTATTACTACATATATAGTTTATTCATACCTTCTGTATATTTAAATTTAATTACTATGAGTTTCATAATTTTACTATCTTAATGTTGATGATAAGTTTACATGTTGAAATTCAAATATAATTTCCTGTAATTATTGTATTATTTTTGTTTAAGGTCTCATAATCGTCATGATAGAATTAACTGAAATTAGTCTTGCTGAAAGACAAAAGGAACTCAATGGAAAGATTAATGATGCTGTAAAAATGAAACTTAATTTTGATGAAATAAAATCTCAGATTGAAGAGTGTGATATAGACAAGCTATACAAAATTGGAGTTGCCTCTAAATATAAAGATGTGGATTACATAATGGAGGTTTTCAAGTCTGGTGATAGCTTGTACATCTCAAAAGCATTGAAGTGTGCTACTTGGCTATATGCCAATGAATATTCTCACATCATCAACCCTGATTATCTTCATGAAAACATATTTTCAGTTATGTCACATAAACTAACAAAAAAGTTTCTTACAACAATTTTAGTTTATATGAATGATAAAAGAGCAATAGAGTTCTGCAACTATTGTAATAAAATCAAATATACAAATGTTGCAATGAAATTTCTCATACTTACACCTGAATCATACAAGCTAGAGAAGCTTAAAGAAGAAAACATAATATCTAAGTTAAGAGAATCAAATGAATTTCTCAAACTTTTTGTGGGAAATTCTTTTAACTTAGCTGAAGCATATTATAATACAGGATCTGTGAATGATCAGGCAAATGCTTTGCATCAACTGAGATATTTTTATTTTATATCAGATGTAAAATATTTTGAGATTTGTAAAGTAAAGGACGACATGATAGATTTTATTAAACCAATAGGATTGAGAATCTCAAAGGATATTATGAAAAAACACAAGGACGAAATTTACAAGAAACCTATGATTTACCTGCGTCTGTTAAATAAAAGTATGCTAGTTCAGTATAGCACAATAGATGATGCCAAATTTTATATCAAAACTTTAATTTCTTACTACTATCCTGAGGCAAGCGATTTTTGGTACAAGAATTTTTGTAAAAAGTATGATTATATAATTAATAAGATTCCTTTGCAGGAAAGAATGCACTTTATTAAAAGTATTTTTAATGATTACTACCCAGGGGAGGAATTTGAAACTAATACAAAATTTTACGAATTAAAACTATTCAAATTAATGACCCCGGAGGAAGTAGAGAATTGGGCCTTAAGGCTCATGAATACTGGATTACAACGATTCGGCAATGATAGAGATTTCATGTGGTACAGATTTGTGTCATTTGATAAAGCTTTCGATGCAATTAAAAAATATATACAGATGGTTACTGACACTGACACCAGAACCAAAGCAATAACTGTATTAGTGGAATCTGCTAAGAATGAGAACGAATTAGAGATATTATTTGATTATTATTATAAAAGGCATTTTAATGACCATCAGCATAACAAACAAAACTTTATATATGCCGTTTTATGTAATCAAAATGTCTATGATTTCAGTACCAGATGCTGGGATGCTTTTAACAAACTATTGCTAAATGTTTGTACTAATTTGAATTGTAATTGGGGAGGAACAACGTGCAAGTCTTGTCACTATTCCAAAATTGTATACAGATATGTAACTGTAATATATTACATAATTAACAAAAAAGAAATATCTGAAACACTAATATTTTTTTTAGATGAGACAGATAAATGTTACACGATCAAACTACAAACTGCAAAATTACCTAAAGAAAAAGAAGAAGCTGTATATCAGTATTTACTCCAAATTCATTTGGATAGAATTAAAACCTTTGATAATAAAAGTTGCAATGATGAAGAAAATAAAGAGATCACAAGATGTATAAAGTATATTTTATACTTGATAGAAAGATATAACAAATCGAAAGCCAATATTCCTGAAATTGTCGTTAAATATATGAAATTGGACTTTTCCAGTTATATTGAAATTTTAAGAGAACAAGTTCAACAAAAGTGCTTGCTGGTTTATTTGAAAAAGGACAAAGAACGAGTAGTATCAGAGTTACCACTAATAAAGTATTACATTATGCAAAATAATTCCAGTTACAAATTAAACACTTTTTTGAAAATATTAAGGATATACTTCTCCAAAGATCTTGCAACAACGTTTCTAACACTGTTTAAAGATATTCTCAATGAACCAAATCCTTGCTTTGATGCAGTAAGATTTGCCGTATATGGCATCATAGAATTAGCCGATACTAATTTTAAAAAAGATTTCATATACCAACATGTTCCTACAGAGGCTAAAATAGATCACACTAAAATCGATCCTAATATCTTGAACATACAAAAATCAATTTGCAATATGGCATGTTACTGCAGGCCACCACTATCCCTGTCGGACATACTGAAATACATTAAAGGTGACTATGTTCATTTTTGTTTACCAATATTCAGTTCTTACTCAAATAAACTACCTAAACCATTATGCATGGAATTTGTAAAGTCTTTATTGGATTCACCATTATCACTGCAAAAACACGGGATACGTATGGCCTTCCAGTGGTTCACGATAGAGGATTTCAGAAAATTGCTATTAAAAGAATGGGAAAGGACTAAAAATGTTTCATTGAGGGCAAGCATTTACATGGCGGTTATCAAGAAAATAGTGGATGTTGATGAGGACACTCAAAATGAGTTGTTTGAAGATTTGAAAACATTCACTAGTAGTATACATGAAAAGGATGATGAAAAAATATTCACCCTTTTAACTTGTAATAGTTTACCTAAGCGTTTTACTGGCAAATATCTAGAAATAGCATGGAATGTGGTTAATAAATTAAATGAAAAAAGCAAATTTATTATGTACAGGGAACAAATTATTGTACGAATAAGATGGTACATCCATTTGATAAATAAAGAGGTTTTAGAGTCAATTGTTTACTATCACGTAAATCTAATGCTCAAACAAGAAACAATGAAACTTATCCATAGACAAGCAGATAAATATAAATCATTAATAGACTCTACTTGGCTTCTACTTAGTAAATACTTTTCATCTTTCACAGATGATGATGATTTCAACAAGAAAACTGACCAAATGATGTTCCTCATAAAAGAATCCATAAAATTATGGAGTAAAATTGATAATCCCGAATATAAGTTCACTGTAAATCAATTTATTATGAAATTTATTAAATGCCCTTTTCCTAATAGTTTAAAAGAATTTAATTTAAAACAAATAAGAAACTGGGTCAAAATTAACACAATATTTGAACAAATACTGAAAGAATTACAAGACAACCTCCTGAAGGAAGAAAATTACTATGTGGTTTGGGTTATACATCTTCGCATTATGAGTAAAAAAGCTATAATTGATGGGAAACAAAAGCTTGAGCAAAATATAAATAATGATATATTAATCGAGGAGTCATTAAGTACTTTTGTAAAAGAATTTACAAATTTATTTACTGAAACAGTGAAGAGTCGAAATTGTTATGTTTCATTCTTCACAAAAATTCAAGGTGAATTAATATCTAATCTGAGTGATTTATTTATTTCTTTTGGTGTTGAAGATGGTATGGACTTAGTGTTTAGACAAGGTCATGCATGCCTAATTATTTGTTTAAAGTTATTGGAGTATAACACATTTGAAACTTACATGTTTGCTTTGGAGTTACTACCATACTATATCAACCATGATGTAGATGGGAATAATTATTTAAAGGTTATACATAAATTGAGATCTTGTGAATTTAATGAAATAAGATGCAACATGTACAATAAAGATGATACAACTGATTACATGCGTAGAGATTTTATGCCATCTGTAGAAGACGGGTGATTCGATTGTATATGTTCACAATATTAAAATAATGCACGGTTTTCATAACATTTTGTATTTTCGTAGGTTTCTTCATTTATATCGACATAACTCAAATTGTATCCTCATCATAGATAAATTTGAAGATTAGTTACACAATTAGGTCTAGGAATAGTTTAGTAAGATTTTTTTTTTTCAAACTTACTACGACAGGCCTTTAGAGCTTTACCGGACTAATCGTTACATTTCAAAATAAACTAAATACAATATTAGCCGTTCCTACTATTTTACGTTTTTTTTTCAAGTTCTTCAAAATTTTTACATGTAACATATGAAGGCCATAAAGAAAACCTTTTGAATTTCTTTCGCGGTGTATAAAAACTGGAAAGCTAAAAAAATTAAAACATGCTATATGTTAAAACATGCTATATGAACGATTAAAATTGGATTTAGCTCATTTTGAAATGTAACGAATCAAATATTATTTGTAAATAACAGTTATTTTAAAATATTGTTATTACTGAATAATGATAATTTTAGTAAATATAAATACTAAATATGCCTATAAAATTCATTTAAACACGACACCAAATGTTTTAAACGCGGAAACAAACCACATTTGAGGCACGCTCATATCTATCTGTATGTGATCCACGGAATTTATAAGTAAACAAACTTTACTTATAAATTCATCCGAGCTTGAGGGAATACCTACGGTTATTGAAACACCAGTCATAGATAGATTAAAAAACACGGTTTATCTCGGATAGCTGTTTACATTTAACTAGAGTTAGATTATTGAGACCGTCCATTAGTTAACTAAACTAACTCAGATAAGGTAAAAATAAAACCCTTACACTTTATATTATTTTTAGTTATAATCACAGAGTACTTGTTACAATTTACATTGTTTGACTTCAACCGCTGTACTAGGACTGTTGATAAAATATTGATATTTTTTACTAATATTTGTTTAGGCGATATTTCGATATTAAAATTTGGATATCGGCGGTCGATATTTTTTATTATATTCATCATCATCTTACCCTCATACCACCTTTTTTTCTTTTTTAATGTGGAGAGAAAATCCATCATTGACTATCAGGCCCCCGGGGAGGGCCTGAGCTGAGTCGACCGACAACTGCGAACTGGGACGTAGCTGCCGGTGCCTTTCGGTGACTTTAACCGGCTAAAACTCCACGGCAAACCGTACGCCACACTATGGGAGTGTCGCGGGAGAGCGTGAGCAAGCACCGCGACAACCCGGTGGCAGGCACTTTCACGCCACTCCCGGCTGAGGCAGCCCGGACGCAAGACTGCCTCCCAGTCCGGCGAGCCCGTGCAATGGGAGTTTAAAATTGTCAATCTAAACAAAATATACCGCTCGCATCGTTGCCGGGGTGTGGTTTGTGCGTACAGTCTATGCGGCGAAGAAGGGGTCACGAGAGAGGCGCGCGCACATCTATAGCGTAGGTAACCGCACAGCTTATTCGCGCAATAGAATTTTAGCTCATAGTAATAGGTCGGCATTCAGTTACAATTCACAAATTGATTATGTTCATCAGCACAGCATCCAAATTGGGGCAATCAATAATATTTGAACTAAATGTTATGCTAAAAAATAGAGTGATGAAGCAAATGGTATGTGCTGCGCATCTGGAAAAGTACTTCTTCCTAATATTGAAGAACCACCAGAACAGCTCATTTTTTTAAAAATGGCTTGTTTATTATGGCGTGTTTCACCAGTGTTTAGCTTAACTATGACTTAATTTGGCAGATACAGTAAAGAGTAGTTCCCGCTAAGCTATCACGCACCAAAACAGATGAATTCACCGGGTAGTTTTTTTATTTTATCATTTTGTTAGGTTAGCACAATCATCTACCCTCGAACAGAAGACATCTCTTTCTGTAAGATTTTCGATTCTGGGTTGGATCGTGGGTACAATGTTTTCAAGACTATGATCAGTTTTAGCCTATCTACATATGTTTAACCCAAATGTTTAAAACAATTGTTCACCCGTGCGAAGCCGGGACGGGCCGCTAGTTATAAATAATTTTACCTAAAACAAGACCAGTTGTTTATCAACAGATCTGATCGAAATCAACCCACTTCTCTACTACTCGGGTTTTAATATTAGTAATGTGGTCTGCACCATCACCACATGAATCTGTATACCAAGCGATATAAAATAAGTTTTACACATAACACTATTATTCGGAAAAGTTTTACGGTTTAAGAAGTGTCGATGATTCCTTCTAGTAGTAATCTAGAAGTAGTATGAAAGTGAGACAAACATTAACTATCTAAGCAAAAACACCCCAAGTGATATCCAAGACAACCGTTGTATGTAAAAATCACTGGTTTAAAATAACGAAAAGATTCATACTAGTATCGAAAGTCTTCAGAGCTTGTGTGTGATCTAGTAAATTTGGAAATAGTAAAAATCTATGGCTTGGAAGAATTTTGGCTAAATAAGTGCAAAAACCATGGTTTCCAACCAAACTTTCAGTAGAATTCGTTTTGAGCCAAACATGTATAGTGATGACAAAACCCTTTTACAAGCAAACTCTTGATCTAGCAGTTTTGACAACAAACTTACAATTATGTCTCAAAAGAAGGTATTCATAATTTTACTAATTTAGAATAATTCCCGCAAAAAACGGGTGCGATACCATTATACAGTAATCTAAAGAGATTTATGTTGTTCCTACCATTATGTTCAAAGCCGAACGAAATGGTTTTCTCGCACCATCATTTTTTTTTTTTTTTTTTTTTTTTTATTGTAGCTCGGCAAAGTGACTGTACTGTGCCTGATGGTAAGCACAGTACAATCCAAAAACAATGGCGACCACCGAAAGACATACTATCCATCGCCGGTCGCCGCTGTCATGCCGGCCTGAAAGCGACCCAGTCAGGGACAGTCCCCTCCCGGTTGCTGGATATACACCGGCTGATCCCGGAACGCGACACGCCCAAACGTGCCACTATGGCGGGTGTTCCACCTGGTGTACGGTGGTCGCGATCCAGTCGGGTACAGACACCCTACCACCCCGCAAATAAATCCCCCGCAAATCATGCTAATAAATAGGTACCTTATTGATGTGGCGAGCGATCCGATCGTTGGCCTTGAAGCTAGAAAGTGCGCACGGCACGGGGAAGCGGCAGAGTCACATTGCGGAACGCAAAGCACTTGCGACGCTACGCTTCGCCCCCTTCAATGTAATATCCTCACATTACGAGATGCTTCTGCTTAACACCCTGCGCTGGTTCCTTCTAATTTCTCGTGCTCCTGTCGGAAGTCTTCACATATTTGCCTGCTGAAGATCAAGACTACTTCTGAAGCCACGCCTGTTATTATAACAACCGTACTAGATTAATGATCAATATCCATACAAATAATAGCATTGACACAGCCTGTTTAAGCTGTATGTGCGCCGTTTACAACCCTTGGAAGAGTTCCTTATTTTTGTGCTATCGTGAGTAGACGGCGAGTTTATGTAACCTATGAGGATGAAGAGTTTTTCTATATGAAATGTTATATTATTGATATAGTGATCGCTGAACAATAACGATGTTGCAGTCGGTAAGAGGAAGCTTGCTAGGTAGCAAGGATTCCGTACTATTTTATAATTCGCGTACTCCTGCGGAGAGACGCACGACCTATAGATTGAATTATTAGGCTTCGTCCAGAAACCATGTTATGATCATGTGAGGACACACCGAAGTTATTCGGTGATATATGTATGGCTGTTAAGCCATACAGTTAATGTTATCGGAACGAGTTGTGTTCCTGCAAGAGTTCCTATCATTCTATCTGCTCCTAACCGTTATTGGTTACAGGGACTGCTAAGAGACTTAACAGTCAATTTCTCCAAAGTCCATCCCTACGCAATTTCGTGTACACGTAAATGATATCCTACCTTCGCGATAAACGTACGCTCACACTTGGGACAGGTCAACACACGATTACTATAATTATATTGTATAGCTTTAGGTGGTCTAACTTCCTATATATGTATAAACTACTCCTGCGCGCTGACATCTACCAACCTCTATGTCTGCGGTCCTGCGAGGAGACTTCCAATAACCTTGCGACGGTTCATTATATAATTTGTGTGGCCTATGAGGAAATACCGACTAACGCTGCGAGGGTTGCTTCCATAATTCACGTGCAACCGAGAGGAGGTACCGAATAATCCTCTAGCGTTCCTGTGAGGAGACACTGAATGGCCCTGCACGGGGTCGTAATTTGATTGGTGTGCTCCTGCGCGGAGGTACTGAATAGCCCTGCGCGGGCTCGTTACGTAATTCGCGTGCTCCTGCGCGGGGCACTGAATAGCCCTGCACGGGTCATAATTTGATTGGTGTGCTCCTGCACGGAGGCACTGAATAGCCCTGCACGGGGTCATAATTTGATTGGTGTGCTCCTGCGAGGAGGCACTGAATAGCCCTGCACGGGGTCATAATTTGATTGGTGTGCTCCTGCGAGGAGGCACTAAATAGCCCTGCACGGGGTCATAATTTGATTGGTGTGCTCCTGCGCGGAGGCACTGAATAGCCCTGCACGGGGTCATAATTTGATTGGTGTGCTCCTGCGCGGAGGCACTGAATAGCCCTGCACGGGGTCATAATTTGATTGGTGTGCTCCTGCGCGGAGGCACTAAATAGCCCTGCACGGGGTCATAATTTGATTGGTGTGCTCCTGCGCGGAGGCACTGAATAGCCCTGCACGGGGTCATAATTTGATTGGTGTGCTCCTGCGCGGAGGCACTGAATAGCCCTGCACGGGGTCATAATTTGATTGGTGTGCTCCTGCGCGGAGGCACTGAATAGCCCTGTGCGAGCTCGTTACGTGATTCGCGTGCTCCTGCGCGGAGGCACGGAAAAACCCTGCGCGGACTCGTTACGTGACTCGCGTGCTCCTGCAAATTTACTAAGAACAAATAAATTTTATTTCTGGAAAATAAAAACAAATAGTTAAATATAATAATTTATTATTTCAAATACATGATTCATATCAGTCATTGTGACAACATGATGTGCCTTAAACAGTTTGAAAATAAATCCGCTCAGTCATGATATGTTCCCGGGTGTGGTTCATTCAATCTGTCGTTGAATATCGATTAACGGTAATAAACTCTCCCAAGTTTCAGCTAAATGAGATTCCATCATTAAAAGACATGTAATCTGATGTAAAACGTAGAAAATATACCCGCCATCTTGTAACAAAGCCCAAAATAAAAAAATAATATAATAGTGAACCATCAAACTGTGCATCATCACGCCCTCTACATAAACTAATTGACAATTTACTCAGCTACAGATGAAAATGATACCGAGATGAAATGGGAACATTCATGCGTCGAATTCGTTCTAACACAAAACATGTCGCAATAAACTAACTATTAGTTGGAAATTTATATAATTTAGTTATTTTTATAACAAAGTCAAATATTTTCTTTTCTATTAAGATATATAAAATAATCCTATGCCCTAAGCAAACAATATAAATGATCTAAAATGCTTTTAAAGTATATATTTGGTTAATTGCTCATAATACCAACACCACGGGCTGTGGGCAGCAGACACCGAGCACAGCAAACCTTCACATATACATGTATATTAAAAAAAAAAACACTAACCAATATTAAGTAATCTGAAAAGGTATAAGAACAACCAAAAATATGTAATTGCACAATAGTACCATAATCAATATAACTCTTAATCTGTAATAATGAAAAAATATACAACACTTCAATCATCGTCTTATAACAATTATACATATACGAAATAAATAATTACAATTCATGTAAAACAAAAATAATTCTCATAAATACTGCAAATGTCAAGTAAATTAACTATAAAAAATTAATTATGACAAGTTAATACATAATTTATGAAAAATTTAATTATTCTATATCAGACTATTAGTGTGAAATGATCTTACGCAGAATCAATGGAAATGTTAAATAAACATCACTAATGTAATGTTAAGTTGATTTTTGTTAGAAGCTTGAATACATCAGTGACTAGACATAATACATAAACGATGTCTGCTGCTAAGCTAAGAGAAATGATATTTAAGAAAGAAACGATACATTCTAAATCTAACAATTGGTAAGTCCATCGTTTAAGTACACGAAGAATGGTCTACAATTACAAGCTAGAAAGTACACTATGAATATATCTAAAAACAATAAATGCTATAGTCTATGGTCCGCTCTCAGCGGCCGCAATGGCGGACGCCACTTACACCTGTGCAAATAATTTCCTATATACTTAATATTGCAGCAAATCAATCACCTCACTAGAAACACCGTTTTATTGTTAATCCACTAAGTTTACTCCAAGATTACTTTATCAACTAGCACTACATCTAAATCAATAAGGTATCCTCTACATGGAACGGTCCAACTAGCCTAAAGTGTCTGTGAGACGCTACAGAACAAGAGAAACGACTAAGTCACCGAACGGTCCTTATCACGGGGAAGCTGCCAATACAACACATCCGATAACACATAAATAGTGATAAATGGTAACACTCAATAAAAATCTCTTGTAAATTTTGCCTTATCAATATAGATTTCGCCGGTCGATTTCCGTGAGCAACGTCTTGAGCAACAAGCCGATTAGTTTTGTAACGAATTATAGAAAAGCGCTATTGTTATTTCGAATTGAGATAGCGTGCTATCGAGTGCGCATAACATATATATCGGAATCGACCAGCTGTTGGACAAGAAATGGACGCTTGTGGCCGAAGCCACGGGACGGCATAGAGTGCGTTGCGGCTCTCGGACCGCAACCGTCTACACGTCACACAAACAAACAAACCAACGAACGAACGAACAAACAAAACATACTGAAAACACTACCAGTACAACTAGAACAAGATGGACGAAACTATTCGCCGGAGGGCCACAACAACACAACGAACGTATTAACACTATAGAACAGATTACATAGTCTTTTTTGTGCACACAATGGATGGATATCGACTAATACATTATTATTAATTATTTTTTTTAGAAATTTTCAATTTGGACGTAATAAACATTCGTATCGATCGGCGGAATTCATAATATATGCAAATCGACTCGAGTGTTACATATAATATATATTTATATATATCATAATAAAATAACGATGCACGGTTTTCGTATCGCGAATCCGACACTTGCACACACGTATAATAATATATAACATTATATTATCTGTCTCTGACGTAGAATATATCGTCATTTGTGACACCATAACAACGGCGATAAATGCATATGCGTAACAAAATACACGGATGCTATTACAAAAATACTCGTTACAACATTCATCTGACGACGTGCGAATAGATATGAAGGGTTCCAATACCAAAATATAATTGGCGCGCGCGAAATATACTTTCATACACTATAGTCACGGAGTTGGGAAACTTTTATAAACTTACGTCTACGAGTCACCGAGAACAACACAGCGATCGGGCGGCATCCTCGTCGCTCCCGCTACCTTCCACTCCGACTCTTCATCCGGTCGACTTACCGTAAAAATCAGTCAACATTAATATTAATCATTCATCATTCAATCAGGCGGAGGTCTCGTAGAAGATATCTTATTTTATTAGTAAATAGATGAGACGAAGGAACGGACACCGCTGCACAGTTTGACGGTTCACGACAGTCTCGTCTCGATACAACCGCGGTTCCGAAGTCAACGTCTCATGCTGGCTCTTCGACAAGCCCCCGCCGTAAGGAATCGATTATAATATAATTACATTCAAAATGTTAGTAAAAAAACGTTACAAAGAATTGTGTCACGTGGGACCCAACGATATTATAAATAAAAAGCTGTAGATACGTTACCTAGATGATATTTTGACAAAATAAATGCTACGATAACGCACACATACGTAAAGTAATATTGTAACGCCACACTGTCTTAGATAAAACGTGGAAGTAAGATGGCATATTCTTAATATCGATGGTGAAAAAGAAATAGCTTTATGTCGCTTAAATCTGCCCGTCAAAAATAAAGAATAATCAAAACAGAGATGACATCTATTATTTCTTTGTTTCATATTTTTTGTTCTCATAATATTTAGAAAATATTAATAAATTCGTGGTAATAGTATTAAGAATGAATAAACTTTAAGATGTTTTGTTTGCATAGTTTGTGCAATATCCCATAATACAGGATGGCGTTTGCCACAGTTTTGGGGTATTTTATGAAACGATCAGTACACGACACGCTTGCATTAACGTGCGATCACGTTTGCTAGGTAGGCGGGTTTTATGACGTATCTATCTACAGCTTTGTGACTTATAATATCATTTGAGGCGACACAACTGTGAGAGTGGAACGTTCCCGCGTCACTATTATCTATAAATTCGTATGAGTCAGCGGTTCGTGTCGAGGGCGTGAGGGGCGCGAGGTGGTCGTGGTACGCGGGGGGCGCGTGGTGCGGGGTGGAGGAGCGCGCGCACGGCGGCCGCGGCGGCCTTCAGCGCCGACACGAGCCGCTAGAAGTCGCGCGGACGAGACCGCGTCGCGCCCGCCGCCTTCGGGACCCGCCGCGTGCGCATCTCCCTATCCACCTGACAACACAATACCATTATCACTATACATATACGCAAACAATATACATATTATATACACACAGTGCTTCATATTCCAAACATGGGTGCTAGTTTTTTTTAAAGTGATACTTTTATTACATCGTCTCAAACTTTTTCGTCTGTGTGTTGCATGTCGCGTGATGGTCGGCCGCGGAGTAGGGATAAAGTGAAAGGCGCTCGTCAGAGCAGCCAGGGCCAATATGGCGGCGCCTATAGTTCGCAGCAGCTGACCGTGTAGTCTATAGACTATTATTAGTTAAATGTCTATAGTGTGAAAAAAAGTTTCACTTTTACCGTGGTTTCATAAAACCACACAATCCTTTTTTTTATACATTGTCAAAATCAAAATAAAAATACTTTATTCAATATAGACCTCGAGAAGGCGCTTATAAATGTTAAGACTACCGTTAAAACACTGTTTTGGAAAACAACTCGGTGATCGAGAAGCACCAGCGATAAACTTAATCTGATTTACCTTTTTATTGTATGTAGTTTTATAACAAAACATTATAGTTTTTTTTTTGCGGTTGTACAGGGAAAGACTTGTTCTTTATATTATTTTTAGAAATCACTATGGTTCGCATATAGATCCACCTTATAATGTATTTTGATATCAAAACCAGTGTGACATGGCATCTGAACTTAATATCCGATAAATCATGAATGTGGTTTGAGATTTTGTTGAAGAACCTATACTACTACTATACAATAACCTAAAAAGTCATTATTGATGTTGCTCAGCGTGAAATATAATTAACCATTTTATCATTTATTGTTTCTTTTATTAAGTCATGCTGGTCTCCTATTACTTTCAACTTTTTCTAAATTTTGTTCAGAAAAATATTAAATTAGAAAAAAAATATTAAGATGACAATATCAACAAACTGATTTCTTGAAATTAAGTCCTTAATTATAGTATCAGTAACAATACTCACTCGGTAGTCCGGTGAAGCTGTTGAGGCCTTGCTAGGCCAATATGGTAGTCAGTTCGAAAAACAAAGAACACTACTTATTCAATTAACATATTTTGAGCTTGTATTGACATTTTTCTTGTTGAATTTCCCATTTCTCATTGTGTTGTGTCTCATTTTATTACTATTGTAGCGTCATGAATACGTATTGTGCTTGGTTGCATTATTATGTACCGGCAAGCAGTTTAGTTTCGGCCAGCACAAATGTGATATGTGTCTCTGAATAAAAGACTAAGAAGTGGTTTTTGTTTTATTATATACTACCGGGCCCGGCAGACGTTGTCCCGCCCTTATTATAAAAAAATCCTTGACAAATTATATACCAAAACGTTCTTCATGAATCACTGTATCCACTGGTGAAAACCGCATAAAAATCCGTTCAGTAGTTTCTCAGTATATCGCGAACAGACAGACAGACAGACGCGGTAGGGGACTTTGTTTTATACTATGTAATGATATCAGACATTAAATAGAGAGTTAACCTCCAAACAATAAAGTTTCTATTGATAATTTACCAGAGGGGAAGCCGCAGTAGTATACGGTAACGTAATATTCACCTCGAGTTCCTCGAGACGCTGTGTCAGAGCCAGTTTCTGCTGTACAGCAAGCCGCAGCAACTGGTTGAGGGTCTTCTTCTCCTCATCGGCGCTCGCCAGCGACTGGGTTAGTTCATCCACCTGGGTCACGTACTCCTCGCAACGAGCAGCGAACATCGCACGGAGACCTGTTACATTATTTATACGTTTTATTTATTAATATAGGTTATATCGACCAAGTAACGCTACTGTACAGTGGTACCACCACCATGGGTGATGATCGCCTGGGTACAGTACACCACACCACACTGGTTACGTAAACATATCACTGCCTCAGATGTTATACCTTTTGTATAGTGCTTGCAATCCAGTGAAACACGATTATCATGTCTTATCACAAGTATAAGTAATTAAGCATGCCATATAATTAAAAATCAATATTGATAAAATAAATCAAATACTAATTTAATTTAATTAGTTTATCATTTACTAGTTTAAATATATTACCTATCCAGACTAATTAAGCAAAGGCTAATTAATCATTGTGATTTTTTCTTTTTAATTAGACACCTCGAGAATTACTTTATAAAGATAGATGACAGATGCAGTGTAGGTCCTTTTCGCTGCTTGGAAACTTGTTGATTTGAGATTTGCCGTGTCAACAATTGACATCTTTTTACTAACTCTCTATTTTTTACCGGGTATATAATTTCATGTCATAGAAGTGAAAAAGTTAATAGTTATTTATGAAATAAAGAGTACAAATTTCTTAACACATTCAGTGCCACGTGTTGGCCAATGGCCTGAAGATCGAGTTAACGTGTACCATCAGTGGCACATGTGGCACAGAACGTTTTAAAGGGTTCTTATTGTCCTACTCACGACAAATGCCAATCATTATATGAGTTGTTACATTCCAAAATTAGCTAAATCCAATTTTGGCCGTTCCTAATATTTTACGTTATTTTTAAAGAACTTCAAAATTTGGTAGATGTAAAATATGAATAACATAACCTTATTTGAACTTTGTTCTTGGTGTATAAAAACTGGAAATCATAAAAACATTAAACATGTTATATGAAAGATTACAACTGGATTTAGCTCATTTTGAAATGTAACGACACATTATATTACTGAGTTTTTATCTAAAAAGCTGGAGAGAAGGGCACCAGTATTAAGTTTCTGTCCCGGTTTGAAAAAATCGTCGATCCAGAGCTGACCATGTCAGGGCATAACATATTTCTTTTCTATAGACTCCTTTGCAACTCACGAAAAGTAATGTAAAACTTACTTGAGAAAGTAGCAGCATCCTCCTTGAGCAACCTCAGCTCGTTCCTGAGCTTGAGCATTGTCTCGGTTACGATGGTCTTCTCCGTCTCGTATTTGGACTTGAGGTTGGCGAGCGCCACCTCCGCCGTGTTCTTGTTCGACTTGAGTACAGTGCGGAGCGTCGCGATCTGTTCGCGCTTCGTCGACAGTAGCGACTTCAGCTTTATAACCTGTTCCTGGAGTTCCGCCAGTTCGGCACCGCGATCCTCCGTCTCCATTACTGTAAAGTAATGCATATATATTTGTATCCAATTATATTATAAGTAAAAAGGTGTAGCTACATTACCTACATGACATTTTGACAAAACACGTAAAGTAAGTTTGTAACGCCACACTGGTTTGGATAAAATGGTGGTGGTATCGGTGGTGAAAAAGAAATAGTTATATATTACCTAGATACGGGCGGATTGACGGGGCAGTCGTCAAAAATAAACTAAACAAGTTTTAACAAGGCGCTGTCGAAGCGCTTATGACACATCACTTGTCTACAGCTTTTTAGTTATAATATTATTGTCTGTATCAAATAACAATCCACTAAAGGGATTATATCTATCAACGATTTTACGAATCATATAGTAGTTTAACCCCTCGGTTGATTTTTTAAAACTTAGATCTCAAAATGGTAAACCTTGTTTTTAATTTTTTTTTTGATTTCTCATTATATTTATCATTAGATGGTTTAGTAAAAAAAGTTCATACAAATGAAAAACAATTAAAAAATACATTATAGATAAAAATTATGATTTTACACAATACATAATCTGTTATTTTTTATTTTTTTTTTATTAATCAGGTATTTTTTTTAACTTATGCTGCCAACAGTCTGTTGACCTGTGCTTCATGAAGTCTACATTCGTGTGTATGGAGCTTAAAACTTTTATGTTTTGGGTTTTGTCTTTTTGGTTTTTTTTTTTTTTTTTTTCTTTCCTTTTTTTTCCTCTCCCTTTTTTGTATTTTATTGGTTGTTTTTTTTTTTATATTTTTTTTTTCTTGTTTATTGGAGGAGATGAAAAAAAATAACACCCCCCCACAATTTTTTAATTGCTACAAAAATTCCTTGATTATTTTTTTCTAAATGGCCCCCCTCTTTTTTTTTTATTAAAATTATTTAAAAAAATTTTTTATATTTATACTCTCTTTATAATGGAAGTAATAATTTAAAAAATTGGTTGCCAAAAAAAAAAATAAAAAAAAAAGATTTTAGACAGTCCAAGGATTAAACATCCTCTCGTCGCTACTGCTGCATTGAAAATTGTGAGCTTAAGTCCCATAAGACAATTCTTTGTGTGAGCCATACATTTTTATTGTGTGTGCATTCTTAATACTTACAAACAAGCTAAACAAAAAATTGCTAAAATATTTAGTAATTTAAAGATAATAAAGTCGAATGGAAGTACATTACGTAATTCTACAGAAAAGTTAAGTACAAAGAAACCATAAGTGAAATGAAAACAACCAATTGTAATCAAATACAACTATGTTGCATCGAATAAAACCTATTTAGATGAATAAAAAACGGTCACTTCACAATTTTACACAAACACCAACAATTACCTTGATTCCGTTCGCTTGAAAATGGTTTTGCTGTTTCAAGGAAACTGCGTGTTTTATTTAATTCTTATTGTGTCAATATTACTGGACCCCTATAACCCTAATAAATTCAAGACACCTTTGTTAAATTTTATCATTATTGCTAGCGTTCATGAAAAAGCATAATGTTATGTATTCTAGACAATATTTTGAAAAAACGTCTACGCACCTATAGAAGTATTGTCAAAATATATACATTTCAATTTTATTAATTTTTTTTTATATTATAGGGGGCAAACAAACAGGCGGGTCATCTGATGGTAAGTGATCACCGCCGTCCATAGACACTAGCAACACCAGAGGAGTCGCCAGTGTGTTACAAGCCTGTGTTTGGGGGAGAGGTGTTGGGAAGTGGAGAGGAGGCGAAGTGGGGGAGGTGGTCCTCCGTCGCTCTCACTGACCGAACGAAACGCAACAATGCAAGCACTGTTACTTCACGTCTGTTTTCTGTGGGTCGAGTGGTAGTATCCCGGGCGAGCGGGACCTATTCATGCTGAAACGAGTAATAGCTTCAGCGTGGCTCTACCACCTATTGAACTACATATGCTACATTTATGGTGCTATTTAACTATATAGGTACATATATAATAATTTTATGAATTGATTGAAACTACATTTACTATTAAACTAATACTCTATAAAGACAAATATTTATACTTCTTACTAATTCAATTATCCGATAAATGTCAATAAAGTATACATCACATGAGGTGCTGTAATAACCCCACACACGTCGTGAGACCGGACTTAAGAACTTGTCTTATACTAGGTATCACATAAGTATTCTGATTGTCATTTACACGACTCATTTTTTTAATATAGACTTTGTTCCATCCCACATTACGTCTCTCCATATGCCTCGGGGTATTTGTATACCTCGATAAATAAAATATCTGCAGATTAGTAGTATATGTAATAGGTTTATTGAAATCAAGTTTCATGTTATTTCTTTTAGTATTTATATTCAATTTCCAATAATCAAATTTCGGCTTCTTTTCGTACTTTACTTGTTGTATATTATTGTTGGTTTTGGATATATTTTCAAAGTAAGTTGTTATTTCTTTGACTGTCTTCCCACTGCAAATAGATTTGCTTGCAGCTGGTGATAAATTAATATCTCCATTATCTTTTTCGTATACTTTATATTTATTATCGGACAGTTTTAACTTTGCATTAGTGTGTTCTTTGATTTTCTTTACGGGACAATATAATAGGCCTTCAAAATAGTATAGTTCTTTCCCTGAGAATAACATTACAAAAGAAAACTTTTAATTAACAATAGTGCAAAAAGGTATTATATAGAAATGATTGACTGATATCCAATAGAAATTGGGAAAACAGTGCAATATATGATTGTGAATGAGACATTGGTTTACATATTTTTAATAATTATCAAGTGTGAAGCAACACTAATGTATACTATGTTGTATACTTAATAAGGTTATATAACTTGCTAAGGTTCTTTCACATCTTCATATTTTGTGGTATATTTAGGATGAAAAGGAAATATTATAGTAAATTATTCTTTAGATGAAATTTACACAAATTATTATTTTGTATGTAGTGAATTTTAGATAAAAATGTTGTTTGGTTGCTTTTGACTAAAAAGTTGAACGCAAACCTTTGGTAGATTCGTAACATAAGAAAACCTAACTATTGTTGGATTACACAAACTCGGTTCATGCATCAGCCAATTGTATAATTATGAACATCGCTAGGATGCTATAAAGAACACATTTCTTGAATGTAATATATAAATCATGATATAAACTGGTAAGTTAGCACTAGTGCGTTTGCTATCGTTTAGCATAAGTCACAAATATAAACTGTTTTTTTTTTCAACCCGAGTGCCCGTTGTTGGGTTCACGGATCTTTACACCTTCACCGGGCTTTTAGGGCGAAAGGCCGTTTAAGTATTACGTAAGAGGAGTTTTTGTAATTTTTGATAGTCTTCTCCCCCTGCTCAGCAAAAGTAAGCAATGCTCTGTTCTGCTCTCTGTTCTGTTTTCGTAATCATTTATATAAATACTTTTAAATCTGTTCTGGTTAAATACATAAATATTCATCACGTAATCACAACCCAGACCCCCCCAACCCTATGTCATTAAAAATATGCAATTCAAGGACCCCTCTCATCAGTGCTTACGTAATACTTGAATGTCCCCCGAGCGCTTAGGACACTCAGCCGAATGGCAACAAAGTGGCCGAATCTGGGCTTGGACAGTTACCTTTAATACAAGGCGAATGGAAGTAAAGTAACCATAGATGTATAGTTTAGTGAGAAATGAAATTAATGTATTTTTTACTTTGTAATATCAAAATCAAATATCTGCAATCAACCCCATAGTTTTGATCAGAATTGTTGTTGAAGTGTTTGTTCTTGTGAGTACACACCCAGTGATATGTCGTCACTTACAGTCACTTATTTCGTACGCTACATAGAGTGGTCAAATGTTTAGATGAAGGCTAACCGTATTGTTTTAAGTCACGATAGATAATGATTTGTTCGTTCTGTAGCCAGATGATTTCTATGGTGTTCCAGTCTAATCTAGAAATGAATGTATAGTCCATGTGTGGTTGGTTGGTATGCACCTTGTTGGTTGGTTGGTATGTACAGGTTGGTTGGTAGGTACGTGGTTGGTTGGTAGGTACGTGGTTGGTTGGCAGGTACGTGGTTGGTTGGTAGGTACCTGGTTGGTTAGTTGGTTGGTGCGTACCTGGCTGGTGTCTGAGCCTGGAGTCGAGCGCGGTGTCGAGCGCGGCGCGCAGGTGCGTGAGCTGGTCGAGCACCGTGTCGGCGGAGCGCGCCACCTGCGCCGCTCCGCGCAGTCCCTCCAGCTCGCCCGCCGCCAGCGCCATCGCGACCGCCTCCGCCGCCGCACTGCCCACCACTCCCACTGATATACACAATTATATCTTCTATATAAAATGCGTTACAAATTTCGATTGTGTGAAGATTAAAAAAAAACGATGAAAAAAAGAAAAAATAATTAACAAGCTAATAACTTAAATCCATATGTGACTGAGTTGATCCTAAAGGCTCACGGAAGTACTAGCGCGGCTTATGTGTATATCACAAGTCCAAATCCACGATAAACTCCGAAACTACTTAACCGATCTTCATGAAAGTTGGCATTTATATATAATTTGATACAACTTGAGAGCTTGGATTAATATTTGGATTAATAACCTCAATATTTTTAATTACAAATTAAATGTTTGTCAATGTTGATTATTGTTTTTAATTCTAAGTTTCATCAGTCTCGAACAGGCGTTTTAAATTAGTTTGTAGCCAGAAAACTGCAGGACCGTCTGTTATACATATCTCATAGATGGTGGCACATTTTAATTCAACATGTAATAGCTGAGCCATAGTAATGTGTGGTCGAGTCAGCTATCCTAAATATATCGAGTAATGGTGGAGCTTTGGATGGGATCTTGGAATGCCATGTAGTGGGCTTTATATTTCATTCATAACCTTGTGTTATTTGGTTCTATATTATGTAATGTTGGTGGTGTTTTGCGTAATATAGTTTGGTTATTGTGCACGAGTGAGGTGGATCGCAAGTAATACCACGGAGCATGTATTCTGACTTGCAATAGAAACTCCCAGGTAAATTCTAACAAGACGGCCACCATCTTGTTAGTTGATTGGAATGATCGCAAGTAACTTTTAATATCATTACCTAATCGGCAATGGTAGTAATAATCTACTAGAAGATAGGTTGCAAGAAAAAAAAGAGTTATACCGTCTGTCTGTCCGGCATGCTCGAGCAGAAGACGCTCGGGCTGGGTGCCGTTGACGGCGCACACGTGGTGGTAGATCTGAGCCAGCGTCTCCGCCGCCGACAGCAGCACCGGCGCCGCCGCAGACAGCGCGCGACCCGCACCTACACATTACCACATTATTACATTCCTAAAAATATTCATCAAATATACAGTTAATAGTATCTTAGATACGTATTATATATTACATATATGTAATATTAAAAAAAGAAAATTAGTCATTTATACGTGTGACGTCACCGAGCTTATACATCCCCCTTTGTCACACTTTTTTGATGTCTAATTAAGAAATAAGATGTTGATAAAGAATATTCAACTGATGGTGTCTATACTCGGTCATATTATAGACTTTACAATATACATTACACGAGGAAGATACTGGCTGCAAAACTGGTTTCCATATTGTAATTATTTTGATTTAAGTGATTGTTTCACCAAGTCTAGTGATATAATCAGCAAAATAGAAACATTACAATATGGCTACATCAGACGGCAGACGCGCGTCATCGTAGCTAGACCTACGTACGGATGTAAATTGCCCTAATATTATACAAGCAAATTTAAGCCTTATGCTAATATAAATTGAGTTTGTAATATTTAAAAATTTTTTGTTACTCATTTATATATGTGACGTCACCGAACTTATGCGTCCCCTTCTGTCACACATTGTTGATGTCTAAATCTAAATTTAGCCGTTCCTAATATTTTACGGTATTTTTCAAGATCTTCACATATTGTATATGTAGAATATGAAGATCATAAAAAAAACCTTATGGACGGCTAAATTTAAACTTCGTTGTCGGTGTATAAAAACATTTAATTTACATTAAAATTAATTTGGATTTAGCTCATTTTGAAATATAACGACTGAATTATCAACATAAGCGATACTGACAGTTGATAGCGTGTTCGGACACCGCGGTGATGGACGTAAGAAATCCTAGCAACTGTGAGCTAGGAGCTTAATTGTAATGACATGAGTAGATAATGTGCGTACCGGCAGCGAGTGTGCGCAGGAACTCGGCCTCTGCGTGCAGCTCCTTGGCGCGCACCTCCGCCTCGGCGACACGGTCGCTGAGCTCCACCAGCGCCTGCCGCTGTATGGCGGCCGGAGTATCCGCAGTGCCAGCACCACCCTGCATCTCCGTCAGCTGAGCCGCCAGCGAGCCCAGCTCCCCGCCGGACACGCGCCACCACGTCAACCACTTGCTGGCGCGCGCGCTCACACCGCTCTCCGACTTTTCATCCTCCTGCACACACCAACCACACGTCTCATTACCATATACGCACATACCACACCGGGCCCATCAGGCCAACAGCGAACACACGATTAAAATAAACTAAGATATAAGGTACTCAAGAGAGTACATGATAGATATAAATTTCAATAGCGGTTTCAAAAAGATATTTTTACTACTATCTAATACCCGCGACTTCGACTGCGTTGTTTGTTATCTCAAAAACTATATATTATATACAAAGAAAGAAAATTAAATTAAAAACAAAACATATACTTTGCTTATCAGATTTCGTTGTAAACAATGTTATCCATCTCTTCTGCATGCGGGCCACAACTCGGATGAAGCCGTTTATATAAGCTAGTGTAGAATATGTGGACAGTAGAATCCTCATCAATATTTTTGACCATTATGTATATAGATTTAAAGTAGGAGATTGAGCGTAATATTGTCAAGAATTTAATATAAAATGAAATTAAGATATTATTATAGAAAATATACGTTGGTTTTGTATATTATCAACTGAACCAGGGCGGCCGCAGTAACGCATGTTAACGCTTACCAAGCGAGCACCATATAAAATTTTGCGCGCGTTCAATGGGAGTTAAGCGCTTGTCATGTGAACATTTTTTTTTATATCTTAGGAGGCAAACGAACATGTGGGTCACGTGATGTTAAGAGATGACCACCGTCCATAGACACTAGCAGCACCAGGGGAGTCGCAAGTGCGTTGCCAGCCTGTGTTTGGGGGGAGGGGAGGTGGTCCTCCGGCGCTTTCAGTGACCGAAC
Source organism: Antheraea yamamai (assembly GCA_036509395.1). NCBI lineage: Eukaryota > Metazoa > Arthropoda > Insecta > Lepidoptera > Saturniidae > Antheraea > Antheraea yamamai. The sequence continues at coordinate 6,315,840 of AP028442.1, read as the reverse complement.
GAAGCGCAACAATGCAAGCACTGTTATTTGACGCGGGTGTTTCTGTAGGTCGGGTGGGTAGTACCCCGGGCGATCCGACTCATTCATGCTAAAACCAATAATAGCCTCAGCGTGGATCTACCACCTAAAATAGCCTATATATACATATAAAGTAGCCTAATACAAACCAGCGGCGCGCAGTCTCCGTGCAGCGAGTGCAGTGCGTTGACGCGCGAGAGTGCGCGCGTGAGTCCCGTACGCAGCAGCGTCGCGGCCGCGCTCTCGCTCTCCGCGCTCGCCTGCGCGCTCCGCATCGACGCCGACAGTTGACTCTGTCACATACACGACATCCTTACATTCTTTTACTCTATATACTCCTAATTAGCCAATATTTTTATATACTACCAGTATATTACATAATAATATACATAATACAAAATTTGACCATGATCAATTAACTTTTCAAGCTTTTTCATGAAAAAAAAAACCGAACCTTTTCCAAAATTTTCAATGATAACATTAAAGTTTGCCAATATTTATTAAATAAAAAATTGTTGTCTGTAAAGTCGGTTTACGGACGGTAATTTAACGTGCTAATGATTCGGACGCATCGGCCGATGGAGTGGAAGAGAGATAGATGCGTGAGAAGCCACACGCTAAGCCGATCGCGCTTTTACATCGCTTGTTGCGCGCTCTCGCTTGCACGCTCGGCTCAGGCGGAACGTGACAATGAGTCATGATTTTTCGTGCGTGCAACCTGCGTTCATCGATTTATAAATGTTATGACGTCAAAATCCGATTGAGACACAGAGAAGGAAGATGTACTTAACTCATTTATCTCTGTTTAGTGACACGTTTCGAGATCGACTAACGTGGTAGGGTATCTTTATTTAACTAGATTTCGATCGTCATGCACATTGTACTAAATATGTCAACCTTCTCTTTTCCTTGTAGTGTTTCGAGTTCAGATCGCTAATATCCAGTAGGCGTAAAACTGTCAAACTAGCAACAACTACCGACAGTATGTGTATATATATATGGATGGTTATCATTGCTCTAGGATTGCACTGTGTTTACCTCCATCAGGGTACAGTCTACCACCGTACTATAAGAAAAAAAACCATATATACACTTTCTTGAAAGTAGAAGCATTTTTGATTAAAAACAACCTGACATGGCAAAACTGCTAATATACTGTATGTTATGAGAACATATAACGATGTACATGCTATACTGACGCCTAGCGCACGTAAACTGTGTGAATAGGCAGATCTGAGCGAATATATGGTATGTATTGTAAGTGATATTAACATTTTCGTTGTGTGCTTGTTCGAGTTGTTTTTCGAGTCGGGATATCTCGTGTAGGTGGACCTCGGAGAACAGGTCTGCGTGGTGGTCGCCCATTGCAGTCGCAAGCTCCGCGGAGCTAGATCCGCCAGGTTCACCTTCATCCTCTGTGCCGTCATCTGGCATACCTGAAAACAGAATACTTATCTGTTATGAATACCGAAATATAAAGTACAGTGGAGAGTACTAGAAGCAGCCTTTATTCAAAAGCAAGTCACATAAAATTAAAAACGGATAACATAGGACTGAGTTGTAATTTAGCAATTGATAATTAAATGTAATTAAATCCCCACATCATTACGGTGAAAAATTATTTGAAACCAATGAAAATTGACAAGAAAAAAATGCTGTATTGCCATAAATGTATCCCATATTTTTATCTCCCTAATTGATAGGTTTTTTTAGACTTACTTGTTGGTTTTATTTACCTCGTATACTGTACGCCAAGTTAGTAATATTGTACGCGGCTTCCCTGCTAAGGTGTGCATCGAGTTCTTTCTTAGCAGCGAACTTGGCTTCTCTTTCCGCTTGCAGCGCTTCAAGCGCCTCGGCAAGCTGTCGCTCTGCAATGCGACGCAGCGCTGCTGTCTCCTCAGCGGCTGCGCGGGCATTCTCCGCCTCTTCACGGAGTTGACGAACTTCATGTTTTAATCCTTCAAATTCTACCTGTAATTAGAAAACCAGAATATCGTTTAGTATTATAACTTTGTACATAAGCTACAAAAGATTTCCAGCGACGAAATTTCTTGTAAATAAGGAATGCCACTCATTCACTCAAAACAATGGATAATATTCACAGTACACCAATTTTTTTATCAATGATATTTGGTTACATTCTTTCTAAATAAGTCACAGTGAATCATCTACAGTAAACTACAGGATTGAAACTTGTGCTTTGCACAATACATATTTCAAGAATGACAAAGAAATAACGTTATCTAAACTAGTGTTATAATGCTAGTGTTTTTATAAACTACCAATCGGATACAAAAAAAAAATGTGAAGTCTAACATTTACTAAGAAAAGCTAAAGGCTATAAAAGTATACGTTTACGACCATAAGAACTGGAGCAATAATCAAAAACGATGTCATCAGGCAAGTTATAAGTTTAGTTCTCGAAGTGAAAGTAAGGAAAGTTGACAACGCCAGCGGTATATATTACAAATTTAATTTAGAAAAAAGTTACTGACCTGTGAAGACCTCAGTGCTGAGACTTGTTTCTGTAAGGAGATGTTTTCGTCTTCCAAGTCACCGATGTCGACAAGCAGCCGCTGCTCTCTCTGCCTGGTCTCGCGTAGTTCTGCCCGCAGCGCTGCGCGTTCGGACTCTCGCGACGCCTTGTCCGCTCCTAGTTCGGAGCTCTCCGCGAGCAGCCGGTCACGCTCACTCACGACACGGTCCAACTCATGACGTAACTGCGTTTACGGAAACAACATTTTCAAGAATTGTGTCGTTACATTTCGAATTCAGCGAAATCCAATTTTAACCGTTATCAATATTTTTTGAGATCTTCAAATGTAAAATATAAAAATAGGAGGATCATAAAAAAAACCTTATGAACGGCAAAATTTGAACTTCGTTCTCGGTGTATAAATACTGGAAATCTTGAAAAAAAAATTAAAGATGTTATATGAACGATTAAAATTGGATTTAGTTTATTTTTAAATGTAACGACTGAATTATCAACTGAAGCTGAATGGCTTAGTTGATAGAGTGTTCGGGCACCGTGTCGATGGACGTAAGTTCGAATCCTAACAACTAATTGGAAGCTTTTGGTGAAAGGCAACATCATGATGAGAACACAGCATGAAAAAAAAACATCACTGATAAGTTCACACATCTATACATACAAATAAACTTGAAGTTTCTTTTGGTTAGCCGGGATTATTCAACGAAACAGGTGAAGCGATTTTGAAGAGACCTTTACTGGTAAATAAAGCATTTTCTTTTCGGGGTGATATCTAGATATAGCAGGAAATTAAATTTACAACAAAATTTGCATTCACATTTTTTCGGTGAAGTTAACCATTTCGGAGATAACAGTAAAAAAAGGGAATTTTGGGTAAAATCAACTTCAGTAACCCGTACCAACTCACCAGTAAAAGTTACACTTTTGCCGCGATTAACACTTTTGTAGATTGTTTTATACCGAATCAATCGCGATCAAGAACAATATGATTGCATAAAATGTGGCAGGTATGTAGAATTTTACCAAAAAAAGCTGTTGGTTCATGTTTATTTTAGATGGGCAATGTTTTCACGCTAATGGAAAGTACTTTAAATTAATATTAAGAACTGTAACTTTCAGGCAATGCTTTTCGACATATTCAATAAAATTTCAGGTGGACACTCAAGAAAACAAAATAGTTGAATAGAAAATCACCCACCCACATAGAGTAACAAACCTGCGCTTGTAAGTGTAAGCGGTTTCATAATTCTATGCCCATCCACTAATCAGTCCAAAGATATTTTTAGAGTTTAGGGACTGATATTTGATTAAAAATGTATCTGATGTTAACTGTCGATGGGAATGTATTAACATGTCTTAACTAGGACAGGGCAAACTATTAAAGTAAACTGTCGAAACTCCAAACTGGTAGATAGCTACCAGATAGCTACCAGTATTATATGGCTTCAACAGTATGTTGTATCCTTCACTATTACTTTAATTACCAATGATATTAAAACTAAAAACCTGTAGATACCTACATTAAATTTTGACAAAACAAATGGCATGATAACGTAATATGTAAAGTAATATTGTAACGCCACACTGTCTTACATAAAACGTGGAAGTATGATGGCATATTCTAAATATCGGCGGTGAACATGTTATATGTTGCTTAGATACGGGCGAATTGAGAGGGCAGCCGTAAAAAATATGCTAGCTAGCCAAGTTTTAACACGGCGCTGTCGTAGCACTTATGACGTATCTACAGTTTTATAGTTATAATATAATTGATAAGTACGAAATTAATTCACAAATAACATAACGTTTTATCTAATCGTTTGTCATAAAACAACAAAAATAGATTTTATTATAATCTATGACGGGTTAGCAAAAAGCACTCTGTTGATTAACCGTTTACAAATTAGTGCCAAGGAGTGGCCTGAAAGCATTAAATCTAAACGGCGCGACTACCTCGCCGTTATTGGATAACAAAATGTAGGTGTGTCGCGTCGTATCGCTGCGATGAGACTGTTTCAAATTTAGCCACACAAACATTTACCTTATAGTTCATTCTAAGCTTTATTTCCATTTTTCAGTATTCATATATTCCTACCAAATTTTTGTATATCGTACAATTAACCATACAAAATAACAAAACAAAAGTTAAAGTACCCACTTTATTTAATATTTTAAAATAGTTTCTTGAAAAATCGACCCTGTACGATATTATCGACAGTGAAACAAATCATTTATTAGAAATACTACTACTATTTCGCACAGTAATATCCTAAATAGTAATATAATTGCGAATGTTTGTTTTTTTATTACGACTATACCAACTGACGTTCATGAAATTTTTCATACGCGTATTCCGGAGTACGGAAAAGAACATAGGGCCATCCAGAAAAATGTATAGTTACCGAGGTATAAACGCACAGGCTACAGACTTTTCGGCTTTTCTCGAATTTATGTTTTGTTAGGAGTGCCTCCTGTCCTTACAGTATTACTCTTGTAAGGTTCTCACACTTCAGATATTTTACGTAAAATATTATTACGTAAGTGAATAAGCGAATATTGTTTTTCAATATAATTCATCTTTAGTGAAAAAACTTAATTCTTTATGTTGTTGTATTTGCTAGAAGTAATTACTCTAATCTTGTCGATCGATGCCCTATTCTATACTATACCAATATATAGTGTATCTTTTGAACATAAGAAGATCCTCGTTTTCTAATGCTTCCGATCAACCTTATTAAGTTAACATCTATCTACCAATGCGTTCCGATAGCCGCCGTTAAGAGTGCGTTCCATATTCAGACTTAGCATGCTACCTTCTTCCTCTGCATAATTACTTAAGATTATCAGAGACTGCAGTAGAATATCATTCTTCTTCTTACTATACCTCCAAATTTAAACGGCATGTCAGTTCATACATATCTTTAATTTGGCGTAACACAAAACGTGCATATTTAATGGGTAACAAATCTATACTTTTATTATAAAGCTGGAGGGTTTGTTTGTTTGGTTGAACGCGCTACTCTCAGGAACTGCTGATCCGATTTGAAAACTTCAGTGTTATATAGCTCATTTATCGAGGAAGGCTATAAGGCTATATATCATCCTAAAACCAATATCAATAAGAGGGGAGCACCAATGAAAAATGTTTCAAAATCGTTTCTTTTTTCCTTTTGAGATCTTCTGATGCGTATTAGCGTTAGCCCAAAATAACTATTCCACGGGGACGAATTCGCGAGCAGAAGCTAGTATAAAATAAAACAACGAAAAACGTACATGCAGTAGATAATTCATGCATGAACAGCCCACTTAGTCACTACAATTTTATTGCTCTACAGATGGTATGAACTTGCGCGTGAATTTCCTGAACGACGTCCACTCCCTACGTTCCTTACTGTTATTTATAATCTACTGCATGAATCCCGAGTTTTTTTTTTGTTATTTTAGATTTTTTATTGTTTTATACTTGCAATATATATTAAAACGTGGTATACCAAGGCGATAAATTTATTTAAGTAATCATTTTCGGATTTCATTTTTGTGTGTAAAATTTTAGTATCTATTTTAAATACCTCGATTCAGTTATTTTAAAATCGATTGCAAATTTGGTATCGAAAAAGAAATACAAGCAAGAAAAAGAAAAAATATTATATTATATTATTTGAAATTAAGTATCTCTAGTTCCTTGGAAAATGAGTTTAAATAAACTGCAAAATGTATATAATAAAGACAGACATGAATACGAGTTAATAATAAAAAAAAACTCTATTTGAAACAGTGTGTTGGAGAAACAGACTACCAGGCTCTCAGAAGCATGTTAGGAACGATATACATCAAAGAAGATTTGTAAAGGACGCTGTATGCAAGACAGCGTTAGGTATACGAGGAATATCGAGTCGCTTCAAAATGATTGCACACGTTAAAAATGTAGCAATTAGTTAATCAAATTATACGTCGAATGTATTCGTTCAGTGCTGTCGATATGTGCTATTTGACTCAACATATGTAAACGATCCATAATTGTTGTGATAACCGAATTGACCTGGATATCGTCTTACAGCCTTGTGTGCGACGAAACCCAGTGAATCTAGATTATTACACACCGTCACTGGGCTGTTTTGACAGAATATTGGACATTATAAAACATAATCAGTGTCACTTTATTAAGATATTAAAAAGAGGACCAGGAAGGCTTTAAATACAGACTCAAGCAATAATAACGCATATGATTCTGCAGTAATATTGACAATCGTGAGTTTCTTTCATTATCTCTGTTAATAAATCATTAAGCCGTATTCATTTACAACTGAACACGCAGCATCGTTTATCCTATCCTCGTACTCATTGATAAGAATTAAAAAGTGTTTATTATATACTAAACATACTGTAAAACAAAATACAATCTATTAATCACTTTATACAATTAGCGTTATCACTCAAAATCACTAATCTTTTCCTAGAAAACATAGATACTTTAACGAAGCGACGATATAACGTATTGTTAGTCAATTGACGCATACGAGTACGTACCTCGTAATTCTTTTCAATATCATAGTACTGTCGACATTGTTCAACAAATACTCTAATATAATAACATATTGTTAAACCTATAAATGGATATTAAATGCAATATTATATATTTTGGAAGCTAGCCAACTCCTGAACAAATGTCAACAATGTTCCATTATATGTGTAAACACTCCGTGACGTGAAATACGATCCAAATTTCACGGATTCGACAAACAAACTATAAGGACTAACAGCGAGAAACAAAATACCTCTTCTCCTCCATTCATTTTTTCCACACGTACAAACAAACGCGATGCACCGTTTTATTCTAAATCATTATTTACAAAAACACTTGGCACACGCACTAAATATCCGGCATCATTCCGGAGACACTAATGCACAGCGCGCGTTTGCATTTCTCAAAAACTATACATCATTTAGTAAAACGTGAATATACGAATCAAGGCCGGCCAAATAAAAATATATTTCTGGATCAGTGTTATAGATTCCCGACGGCGGCGCTTACGCCATTACCGGTATTACATCACGGACGATAAGGTCTTTTCACTGCAGCGTAGATTACTAATGATTAATCACAGTCCGCGTTGCACATAGGAGATCTCACAATTACATTTGATGGAACGTTATTTTCTTATGAGAAAATTAGTGTTTCAGTGTGTGTTTTGGAGGGGAGTCTCGCGCGCACTGTTCCGAGGGTCCGCCGATGATTCACGCCAATTGCTCTCATTTCATTAAACAGAGCGTAGGCAACTCTAACAGGCTGAGATGTGTCAGAGAATTATACACTGTTTTTATTGGTAATACGCCGACTGTATTATTCTTACGAGGATAGTTCATGATTATTATTTTGTGAACTTATAAAAGCATGTGGTAAAGCGTTTCTATGGTTGTTTTCATTTCTTTTCATAAGATATTCCCGTAAGCTACGATTAACAGACTGCTGTACGATAATTGTTCCATAAATACTTATTATAGCACCAGTACCAGTAACACCAAAAATACCTATCTGTTATGAAACATTTGATTTTTGTAAAATTCCGGACCATTAGATTTTGTAGTCACTTCATTCATCTAGCAAAATATTAGGAATAGGGATAAATATTTTTTTTGCTGGTATAGTATCAGAAAAAAAAGTGTCTAAAATATTCTTCATATATATACTTACTTGACAAAGCTTACACCCGTGATTTTATCTACCGTGACCAGTGACTATTATCTAAATAATGTATTTTATGTACACAGGAAGAAAACACTAAAAATTTGAAAAAAAATATACTTTGCTTATAATTTTTTTAGCCTTTTGTAATGCTTATAAAAATCGCAGTTTATTAATAATTTTATAGAATCGTGATAATCTTTTTTTGGATAAAGACTAAGTGTCTATACATTTGAGAAAAAACAATTTGAAATAAATTTATCGAAAGTTTTTGCTTGATGCGCGCACACCAGCAGACCTATTTCATTTTTTTTATTTACAAATAAAATAGATTAATACCATGTGTATTCCAAATATATTGGAAACGAAAAAATCTTTTAAAATTGTTTCAAATGATATAAGGTATAACAAAGGTATTTAAATTTTTTTAAACACTTAAGTTATTTAAAAACGACTCTGGATTCGATAAATAGTTTAAATATAAAACAAAATAAAAAAACGTAATTATTTTCAATCCATAATTTTTGATAGTAATGTATATAACAGTGCTAAAAATCGTAAAATAATGTTTTAATACACTTGCGTTTTCAATGCATTAACAGCTTTAAACAAATATTATTTAGAGGTAATTAGGTTCCCGGTACTAATAAAAACAAACATATGAAAGTATACACTATATATTAGCCAATAAAAAAATGTAATTGCCACTGTTTTCTCGCAACTTGTTAACGACGGGAAACATGTCTAATTATTTAATATGACCATCAAGTGTCTGTAAGTGGCTTTTATCGGATGTAAGTTACTTTTATCAGATATATACTGTATGCTATTACGATATAGTTCAAACTACCATAACCTATGTAACACCGTCCATTTTTCACGGACCCTCGAAACGATCAACAGAGATAGTCAAGTTTTACGTATAAGTCTGCGTGAAGGTATTATTATAACAGCCGATAAGGATCAAGTAGACGATCATTTGATATCATCAATCAATCTAAACTAACTTTATTGATGCTATAGTCAAAACGTTACCTCTATTTGCTCACGACTGATTATTAAATATTGAACCACTGTCTTTAGTGAAAGTCGAAGCTTTCACTGAAGGGAAACAACGCGATGAATCCATTGAATGGTTATAAGGCTTTTCCTAAGTCTTCCCTTAGTCCTAACCACCGCCTTTAAGTTGAAAATCTGTCGCCAAGCATCTATTGGTGTGTTCAGACAGCTGCACTAGAGAGAACAAATCATGCAAAACTACTGTCGATCAAATTTTTCTCAAATATTTAATTTTTATCTAATTTTTTTATAAATATTTTTATAAATACGCTTTCTTTTCTGGCCATAGAGCAGTGATCCAAACAGTGGTGCGCATGCGCAAGACGACTCAGTCGCTAGTATCAACTTTATATAAATAATTGAGTTAGAATAAAATATATATTATGTCAAATATTCTTCTTGAGCCAACTTCACTACACTATACATTTCATGACGATCGGTTGAAGGACACAGATCCGGATGTACTGCACCGCCATCTGGTAGCGACTTCTAGTAATATCGACAGAATAAAATCTCTCTGTATGAGACATTTTGTAACTTTCATGATCTTCAGTCTACCGGTGTTGCGATTCTATAGCTCTCAATAGTAACCAATACCCGTCCGCTTTGCTGTGCATTAAAAATAACCAATCAATTAAATAAGAGACAAAGGGACAATCGAATTTAAAAAAAATAAGTAGCCTACGTGAGTAGTCTATGAAAAATTTCACATCGAATGGTCATAATACTATACCGACATGTTCAGTAGTTATGATTGAGCCCCAAAGGAACTGTTTTATTATACAAAATATGAATATATAGATCCATTTTCATATACCGTCAAACCCGAGTGAGTGACAAGTGGCAAGTGACATAAGCGAGAAAGCTTTATAAGTGAGAGTAATTGCCAGATCCCATCATTTTAACCCTCTAAAACTTCTATAAGTGATAAACAGAAACCTTTACAAGATAGTCGTTTTTCTCTCATGGACCTCTAATAACTAAGAGTTGAGACTGCTCCCTTTATAAGCGACAGTAGAATATATTTAACACCTGCTAATATAATTAATTCTTAAATCTCATGGAACGAACTACTTAACACTGTTTTTGTATCGTATTTTATTCGAAAGGCTTGCTGATATCTGTAACTGAAAAAACATATACAAAATGCAAAAACAGAAAAGCGGTGAAAATTAACGAATTTCTTTAAATCGTATTGAATAACAAATATAATACCTATAAACATATACGTAGTGTATTTAAATGTCTATAAGTGAGACAAGTCAGTCCTGTACCGCTCTAACAAAAAGCTTGGTTTAATCCCTGGACTGTCAATACCCTATCAATACCCTAAGTATTTACGCTCCATACAAACGACTGTAGGCAATTTATGATGCACTTGGTCGATAAATTTGGCAAACGTTCTATTAATAAAAAAAACCGTATTTATTAAAAAAATTAGAAGAACTTGAACTAAAAAAAATTAAGTCATTAAAAATGATAATTCTAACGTATTGACTAGAAATTTAAAAACATGACCGACCGTTCTGAGATCAGGGTTTCAAAAAATTTGCGGAGTGGTTAACGACAAAACCTCCATGAGCTAAAAAGAGATTGCAGGTCTTTGAATTCTCGTTTATCCAAATTTGACTGTATAATAAATATTATACATACATCTACGAGCAATATACAAAACTTTTTTTTTAATTTGCGATGGTACAACTTTATTTCACAATAACAGCTGATCTTTCAATAATGTTCTCATACATGTAAGTCAAAAAGGTGATCTCGAGTGCAGCTGTCGCAATATACAGAGAGGTTATCGGCAGCAGATTTTTACCTTGAGTTCATAATTTAATCGGTTGGCAAGCAATAGAAAACGCTGTACCACCTCTCACGCACTGATAACGGTTTATGACTCATGAGTTGACTAAACACAGTCTTGATTTTCAGATATTAAAAAAAAATAGAAACAAGTCGTTATATATAAAAACATGCGTGTATCAAATTGTACACTTCTTTGGCTAATATGTATTAAATTATATACACATGAGAATGCTCATAAATTACATTTACTCACTATTGTATACTACTAGACATGGAGAGATATTTATACCTAACTTACGTTTAATGCGTAACGAAAAATTTTCCCTACCGTGCCATAAGAAATTTAATTTCAAATAATGATAATCATATTTGTATAACCTTTTTTATATATACATTATACATAATATGCTATCAGACATTTCAAATTATTGTCAGTACAAAGGGCGGCCTTATTGCCAACTTATCGATGCAACCTTTTGAGAGATTTATTCCAACAACAATCGAGGGTACTTTGGGTGTATATATAAAATACGACATCAATTAAAAATATTTAAACTATAACATATATTATAAAATCATACCTGTTTTGATTCACTTTCTAGTTCAAGTATCTGTAGTGTAAGCGAACTCTCCATTGCGGCGGACTCGTTGAGAAGTGCATTTTCTTGCTCTATACCACTCCTCGTTGTTACCTTTTGCGTTGTGTCTAGTTTCATAAGGGCCTGTCAATTAAAACGTTTCAACTGAATTACGTTTATTTAGAAATAATGTTTTACTTAAGTTACATTGTTACTCTATTGTTTTTCTTTTTATTAAATAAAAGCTGTAATATTGTAATTACACTATGATAACTACAACTTCGCTGGTGTTAATGCAAATTTGACCAATACTTCGCGAACAATACTTTTTTCTAAAAAAAGGTATCGTTTATAATTCTCTATATCCCTGACAGCATGTATGCAAAATCTTACGATTATCAGTCAAGTAGTTATAGCTTGAAAGCGTTAGGAACAAACAAACTTAGATTCGTATTTATAATATCGGTAAGAATTTTTAGAATAAATTTAACTTTATTTGATAAATAGCAATTTCCCACGACTGCATTCTTTTAAAAAAAAGATCTTGTTGTTCCATTACAACTAGGTGTTTTATTATAGTTATGAGCTGTCTTAATTTAGATTCTAACTTTGTCACTTAACCCTTACAAACCTTTCACCGATTTTAAGTCACCTTTATTATCTATTAAAAAAACTTCAAGTGAGATTAAACAGGAGGAGGTTCTGAATTTGGTCGTATTTTTTTTATATTTATTACCTCAAAGCTTCGGCATTTATAAATCTTTGTCATATGTATTATTATTAAATCCTTTTTATCGAAACGGGGACATTTTCAAAGGGGTCCCATTGTAATTTCATTAGCAATGGACCTTGGATTTTCGAATATACACCAGGGAACTCTTCAAAATCGAATAGAAAATGTATAATAATTAAAATATTGATATGTTTATAACAATTCAAGACTAGGTAGCTACGTAACTATGGCCCAGGATGTTCTGTTGTGTCTTTGTAGGGAAGATTTTTGTGAAGACAATTCTACCTTCTGTTAAAATTTTACTTTGATTTTTGCTTAACCTCTAAATAAAAGCGTAATGATTATTTAGTCTACGTAATTCTCCAAAATGCGTACAACATACACTTCAGCTTTATCTATATGTCTGTAATAGATTTATGTACTTAAATCACGCAAGTCTAAAACCAATAACATTGATTTTAGACCGACAAATTACTATCTTATAGCCTCGAATGGTACCCTCGTGTTTTTTTATTGCTTTAGGGTTTTTTATGACTAAATCAGCCCCATAGTAACCTTAACTTAATTTACAGGCTGAATAACATTTAAAAAAACCCAGATTATTAAAGCTATGATGCACAGGAGCGTCACTAATGACGACGCAACAGCTTAATTAAACTCGGTGCTTCACTATTAGGTCTGTTCAGTAACTCATAAAACATTTCCAATATCTTATAAATTCAAATTAGTATTGTCAGTTCCAGAGTTAGAAAGATATTGTGTATAATAAATTAAATGAAGAAAATTTTGCTTATTACGTTCAGTCTATCATTACATAGTATAAAACAAAGTCCCCTACCGCGTCTGTCTGTCTGTCTGTTCGCGATAAACTCAAAAACTACTGAACGGATTTTCAAGCGGTTTTCACCAGTGGATAAAGTGATTCATGATGAACGTTTTGGTATATAATTTGTCAAGGATTTTTTTTATAATCAGGGTGGACAACGTCTGCCGGGCCCGCTAGTTAGAAATATTTATCTGACATTAACCCCTGGACTGTCCAAAATCATAAGGCTTTATTTAAAAGCTCTATACAAACAAATGTAGACCTAATCATGCAAAAGACTGTTGGCAACATAAGTTAAAATAAATACCGTATATACACTCATCAAAAAAGTCTAAGCAACATGTACTAATTTAAATTTTAGGATGGTTCTTCACATTATAACGTTGTATTTTATTTTTAAAATAATATCTTTATTCTATGATGTAAAAAAACAGCGTTGTCTTTATAAGTTCTTTTAATAACAGAAAAACAATATTAGAATATAATAAAACTCTATATATAAATAAATCAACTTTTTTTTTACATAAAAAATTTTCTAAGAAAATGTATTTATTGAGAGAGAATAGAACAATATAATACAAAATATGTTCTCCTCTACTCTTCACAACTCGTCGGCAACGATTATTCATAGAATTAATGAGACTGTTTATATCTTCTTGCGGTATTCGCTCCCAATAGAATTATAGCAAATCCTTCATCTGTTGTGTTTTTGTCGCTCCCTTCAAGTCCCTCAAAACACATCTCTGGAGCATGTCCCATGCGTTCTCGATGGGGTTGAGATCTGGCGATTGTGCAGGCCAGGGCAATACCCGGATGTTTTTTGTTGCAAAGTATTCACTGGTTCGCCGAGCTGTATGTGAACGCGCATTGTCATGCATTAACCTAAAATCGGAGCCAAAGGTTTGTGCAAGGGGACAACGACCCAAAATTCACACATCCATTACAAAAACACCACCCCCAAAACCCCCAAACAAACCCCCCCCCCCCTTTTTATTACAAAACTTTAAAAACTTGAGCAATAATAAATTATGTAAAGTGAACTTATAATTTAAAAAAAATGGCTAGATATTTAAAAATAAGATCCGCCATTTTGAGATTTGGCTCTTGAATCAGCCGTGGGGTTACATTTATATTTGGTTTAAATGATATGTTTAATTTTAAGCATCTAGATTATTTCACTTTTTCAGCAACGTTTGTGAACGAAGAAATAATTCTTCTCAATCAAAAGTGCAATGACATTGTACTATATCTATCTTGGTTACACTTTAGTTGGTACAATTGACGCAATTAGTTTCAGCCGTATATTCGGAATTATGATGGCCGCGCCTACGGCGACACGCACGGCAGGCAAGTCATTCATTTCGAAATTGTCACAGTCTTCAAATAGAACTAATCTTGTAATGTAATATAACAGTCCGTCTTCAAAACATAGGATGAAATACAATTCAATACAATTTTTTTAGTTTTAAAGTTGAAATGTAACAAACAGATATAATTTTACATTTAAAATATTTTACTAGCTTTTGATTACGGCTTTGCTTGCTTGGATATTGTTTTGATTTATTCTTTGGGAGTAGTGCTATTTTCTGGATGAAAGATACCCTATGTCCTTATCTGTATCCTTGTTAAATTACATGTTAATTGGTTGAGTAATTAAGGCATGAAATTGTAACAAACAAACTCACATTCGCATTTATAATATTAGTAAGGGAATAAGGATAAGAGCACCAGAATTTAATTGAGTTTAATTAGTACTAATTCAAAAAATATAATTTTTTGTATCACTCATTAAAGAATGTTTACTATTTTAAACACATGTGTCCTTACATTTAAAAATGAGCTAAATCCAATTAATCCAATCATTCATGTATAACATTTTAATGATTTCCAGTCTTTATACAGCGAGAACGTAGTTCAATGACGTCCATAAAGTCTTTAGTTTTTTCTATAATCTTCATATTTAACATGTAAAAAATTTGAATATCTTGAAAAATACCATAAAATATTAAGAACCGCTAGAAATGGATTTGGCTCATTTTGAAATGTAAAGGACTCACATAATTAATTTTCTATAATATACCTATGTAATTCTCCATTTGACCTTGGCTATGTTACTATGAGATTTATCAAATATCATGACATGACTAAGCAAATAGTTCTGAATCGAAATCGTTTTTACTGGTAAAAAACAGACTGGTCATGCTAATAAAAACGTGAATATTGTGACAATGGCCTGTATTCTGGCTTCCAAACAAAACATGCCTTCCTTAATTGTAACAAAATCTAAATAGACTCGAAATGAGTCCTATGTACCCTTATCTATACATATAAACAAAATTGAAGTGTGCCTGTTATTTGTCTGGAGCGTCAAAACTTATTTGACATGACATGACACTTATTTGACAGATAGAGAACTTTTCAAAATACTATGATTCTCACTTCAATGTGTTTTTGCATAACTACCTAAATACATATACATAACCCTTTTCTATAGGTACAAAGCTGTAGAAAGGATTATATGGGTTAAATAATACTGTTAAATCTGGATAAATAAGAGAAAACCCATAATCAAACTAGTGATAACATTTTTCAAATCAGACCAGTAGGTCTTGAGATTAGCGCATTTAACCAAACAAATAAGCTTTATAATATTAGTATACTCATAGATTACTACTTTTCTCTCATACTTACCTCAAGCCGTCATTCAAATTACAATAACTTTTGATAGAGTGGACCGATTTTAATTAAAAAAAAGACTAAGTTACTCTCGAGGATATGCTTTACGAACCTAGTGATGCATGTTCATACAAACGGACAGACAGACCAATATTTCTAAAAATTATTGACATGTATTCTATTACTTATTCCTATGAAAATCGAAATAGTACAGACACCTTAGATTTACATCCTTATTATATGTATAAATATATGCCATGTGACAATTTAAGTGGTATCTCTAAAATATCAAATAATTTGATTTAGTAAGAGTGAAGAAATTAATTAAACTACCATGTACAACATTAGTTATGACACTGTATACAGTTTCAGTTGAAAGTTAGTCTCAATAGAAGATGAAATTTAAATTTTCAATTATAACAAACATTTGAATTCAACATCAGTTACCTCTTATTTTGAATAAAAACCTTGCACTGCTTAACTAATTTGTAGACAATGATGAATATTCATTGACACTCTGTTCACAGTACAAAGTAGAAAGTGAGTTATGATGCCAATTTTATGGAAGCATTATAATAGCTCAAAGGGGAATTAATTCAATATGACTGCCATATTACTTCTTGTTGATAATGTGAACTATACATATATATTGTTATTTTATTGCTCTTTTTATCAATTAATTTGGAGGATTTTATTACTGTTTCAACCTCACTGAAATCTTAATTTATTTTACAAATAGATAAAATAGAGGAAAGTAAAAAACTACTACAAATAACAGAAATATTAAGAAAGAAAAAGATAAAATAAACACAAATCTTAAGTAATTACTAGTATGTTAAAATTAAAACAAAAGTGATTATTATTAAATACAATACAGGCTGAAGGATGATTTACATTTAACTGAAACAATGGTGATATTGTAACTAGATAATAAATACTAATATATTTTGTTTTTTTTTTAATAAATTATTTTTTTTTTTTTTAAATATTTTTTTTTTTTTTTTTTTTTTTTTTTTTTTTTTTTTTTTTTTTTTATTAATTTTTTTTTATATTCAAATATAAAATTTTTTTTTTTATTAAAAAAATATATATATATTTATTTTTTTTTATTTTTTTTTTTTTTTAAAAAAATATTTTTTTTTTTATATTTTATTTTATATATTTATAATTATTTTTTTTTTTTTTTTGGTTTTTTTTTATTATTTTGAATATATATAGGTTTTTTTTTTTTTTTTTTTTTTTTTTTTGTTTTTTTTTTTTTTTTTTTTTTTTTTTTTCTCCGAGGAAATAATTTAATTTTTTTTTTTTTTTTTTTTTTTTTTTTAATAAAAAAAAAGATTTTTTTTTTTTTTTTTTTTTTTCTTTTTTTTTTTTTTTTTTTTTTTTTTTTTTTTTTTTTTTTTTTTTTTTTTAAGGGAAAAAAAAAGGGAAAAAAAAAAGGGAAAAAAAAAAATAATCCCCGGAAACGGACACAATAGTATAAAATAAATAAAAAAAAAAAAAACACTACCTCAACTACCTCTTCAATTGGATTTACACCCTTTCATAATAATATTATAATTTATTTACCACCGATTTTAAGTTGTACAAAACATGGTATTTTTTTGAGAAATTAAACATGGACTAGTTATATATAAAAAGTTTACATTAAATTAAGCATGAATTACGTGATAGCTCATTTTTCCCAAAAATGGACTTACACCACTTTCAAAATAAACGGTCCATATATGTATATATTTTTAACTCGATAGTCACTTTTATTTATTGGTTACATTATGATAACCACCATTTCTTTACTGTGATACTATAACATTTTAATGTAATAAGAAAGATACTTATTTTTTAATTGAAATAAAGTATATCAAATAGCACAGAAGACATCTTTTTTTTTCGAACTGACTACGATATTGACCTAGAAAGGTCTTAACAACTTCACCGGACTACTAAGGCGAGCGCTTAAGGCACTCAGCCGATTTTATTTGACAACTAGCTCAAGGGTGCATGGCACATCTCGGCTTGTGCTGTTGCCTGATACATGCAATTCACGACCTATCTAAGCGAACTATTCATACATATATGAGTTGTTGAAACATATATGTGTACCAAGGATACATACCTCAACAAGTCTTATACATATTTCGTATTGGATAATTTTCTAAACTGTTTCAGTTTGATAAGGGAAAAAAATAAAACATTTCCACTTGCAGGTGTAAGCGTGTATGCATGCATGTGTGTGGAGGTGATATTTGTAATGTTGTTGCAGTGATGAAAGATTTTGTGTCACTGTATCGCGTGAGCAGCGCACTCAAAGGCTCCACACCGAGGGAACGGATTTAGGCTTGAGCCGCTTTCGAGGGGTTCTAATCTGGTGTGCGGGACCGAAATTTACCCCCATCAGAATACATCAATACTAAGTATGATCATAATTAACTATTATTGTTGAGGACATTAAGCAGAACATATTGGAATTAAGTAACATAAAAAATGTTGTAAAGTAAATCTGTTCATATTAATTTTATCTAATTTAATTTCTTTATTTATGTGACAACCAACGTTTTTGATTAGATTCTTTATTATAAAATAAATAAAAACTTAAACTCAGAACCATATTGAATCTTTTTTTTTAATGTTTACCTAATTCAAAATATGTTTATAGGTAGAGGTTAACTCTGTATCTTAAATTATCTATCAGCAAATAGATAATACAAAAAGATTGTCAGAGATTTTAAGAAAGTTTAATTTATATTACAATCACTAGATTTAAATAATACAGTATATTACAACTATAAAGGTTTTCCAATGTTTTTAGACAATTTGTTCACAGATTAGAAACGAAATTGTATAATAACTGTAATATTTCCGTTTCGGAAGATCTTATTGTACCCATTAATGCATGAAGAGTGAAAATTATGATGAATGTAGGCCACTAACCTCTTGTGTGATATCGAGTTCGTGTTTCGTGTTTTCGTATAGGCTTTCCAGTTCGTCGCATCTTTGCTGAAGGGTACTCTTTTCTTCTAAAAGTACCAGGCCAAGTTGTGCCGATTGTATCTTCTCGCTACTGGCCTGATCGAGCTCGCGGCCAAGCCTTTCGATCTCGGCCTTTAGCTCTACGACGGATAGTTCGATGTGCGCCGTGGCTGCCATCGTGTGACAGTTAGACGGCTTGATACTTAAACTTCATAAACAAAGTAAATAATCTGAGAAAAACAACTACATAAAACGTGTAAAATCAATTGTTCCTACATTCTCCCAAAAGTAAAACGTTTTGACAGCTCATTTTTAGAGATAAACCAAGGATGAAAGTGTAGAGCCCCTTGACAGACTATTAGATAATTTTCTATATTTTTAGTCGATTTTGAATACTTGGAGAACTATACTGAATCTCCAAAGCGGAGATAATTTTATAACTAGTTTTAAAATCAAATGCAATATATCGCGTAGAAAATACATATTATTACTGTCTACGTGAAAATTATGTTCCACGTTAAATTAAATTAATAAATTTCTTTCTGAACGATACCGAATCTTCAAAGCGGAGATAATTTTATAAGTAGTTTTAAAATCAAATGCTATTTATCGCGTAGAAAATGTATATTATTACTGTCTACGTCAATGTTATGTTCCATGTTAAATAAAAATTAATAAATTTTATTTATTATATTAAATGTATTTTATGGACAATAATAATCGATATATTTAATAGATGACAATTTGGTCATACCGATAACTAATACCGCGATAAAATTATAACACGTTTACATCATTATTAGCTACCTTATTTTCTACATAACCACGTAACAGCTTTAACGAAAAATATGATTACATTATTTTTGTAGTATAACAAAAGGTATCGAATCAACATCGAAATAAAACGTAATTAATATCATCACGAAATTTGTAATCTTTAAATATATCTGTGTTCGTTGTAAACTAATTCCAATATTTTTAGGCAAAGTTAGTACATTAGTTTAGTCGACTTAGTATTCAAACAGCGAAATATCGATTTGGTATCGAATTTAATGATTAAAGATTCCAAGTACTTCTTGAGATTAATTTGTGTCACCTATATGATAAGCAATAAAAAAAACTTCTACCTTTAAAAGAAAGAACATAAATATATATTTAGTACTGTTTTGATTTTGCATAACTTTGGATTAGGTTAAAGATAATAATAGAGAAGACAAAATCATCGTTGTTTGCGCTTCGATAGCTCTGATAATATTATGTTCTTGCTGGTTACTAATAAATAAAAGTTCTTGTTATATATGACATGTATAATAAACAATTAACGAGTCGACATTGCGCTAGCTTAAGTCCGAGTGTCCGAGCGTCGGCGCGGCGCGTGCGTAGGCGCGCGAGGGTGATGTTTCGGTGCGGGTGGTCGGGGTGAGTCGACGCGTTCGGGGCTCGCGGGCTGTCCTTACGTGTCAAGGCGCGTGTAGGCGTGTGCATAGGCCGTAACATGCTCCGGGGGTTGAAGTATGTACTTCAAGATGAAGATGTGATGGGTAGTGGACATACATTGTTGTATGCTCTCTGGATGATGCCTTTTCTTGTCTGAATGTCGGCAACTCTGGTGATGTTGTCAGGACCGGGATGTAGCTTGATGATCCGGCCTAATAGCCACAACAACGGTGGTTGGTTCTTGTCTCGTACCAGGACCAATGTTCCCTCCTTCAGGTTATTCGCTGAAACATGCCATTTAACTTTCTGTTGGAGAAGTGAAACGTATTCGTGTGAAAACCTTTGCCAGAAATGTTGCTTCAGTTTCTCAACCCTTTCGTACCGCTGAAGGCGATTTATGTTTAAATCGATGACTCGAGGCTGAGGAACCGATAAGAGGGTTCGTCCAACTAGGAAATGAGCTGGTGTGAGGCATGATAAATCGGAAGGATCAGAGAAAAGGAGTTAGAGGTCTGGAATTTAAAATTGCTTCTATTTGACTCAAACATGTTGACATCTCTTCGTACGTTAAATTCGTCAATGAAAGAATGCGCCTAAGATGGTGCTTAACTGACTTAACAGCTGATTCCCATAGCCCACCAAAGTGTGGACTGTATGGGGGAATAAATTTAAAGTTTATACCTTGGTTATACATTTCATTTTTTATGTCATCTGAATAAGAAGTAAAAAAAATCTCTAAATCATTACGAGCTCCGAGAAAGGTGGTAGCATTGTCTGATGAAATGGTCTGTGGTTTACCACGACGGCTGATAAACCGGTATAAGGCGGCCAAAAAAGCGTCCTTGGTCAGGTCAGTGACGAGCTCAAGATGTACAGCCTTAACAGCGAAACAAACAAAAATGCATATGTAAGACTTTGTGACCTTGCCACCTCTACCTTTTCGATCAAGTATCAGCACTGGCCCGGCATAATCAACTCCTGCATCTAGAAAAGGAAACTCTAGCTGTGTTCTCTCTTGGGGTAAGTCACCCATTATATGTTGCACGAGCTTTGGTTTATATCTTGAACACCGTACGCAGTTATGTACCGTACGTCTCGCCAGGTTCCTCCCCCCCAATGGCCAGTACAATTGTTTGACATTAGAGAGTAATAGGTTTGGACCTGTGTGAAATAATTTTACGTGTTCTTTATTAAATATAATTTGCGACTACGACAAAAGCAAATGTTGCATAGATATGTATGACCTAGGCAAAGACAAATGTTTCATGTCTATGTATATGAGTAAGGCAAAGACAAATGTTTCATGTCTATGTATGAGTAAGGCAAAGACAAATGTTTCATGTCTATTTATGAGTAAGGCAAAGACAAATGTTTCATGTCTATGTAAGAGTAAGGCAAAGACAAATGTTTCATGTCTATGTAAGAGTAAGGCAAAGACAAATGTTTCATGTCTATGTAATAGTAAGGAAAAGACAAATGTTTCATGTCTATGTAAGACTTAGGTAAAGACAAATGTTTCATGTCTTGTAAGACTACCTAATGCCCGGGTCGAAACAATTTTTGCAAATATTAAAATAATGATTATTCTACGACGTAACGCTAAGATTTTAAATCCAGCAACTAACATCTTTTACATCAATATATCATTGTCAAATGATTTAAAATTGTTAATGACTGTTAAATGTTAAGCAGAAATTTATTTATGTTACCTACTCATATTTTTATTATTTCTTGTATTAAAAAATAGATCCAACTCAGCCAGTGCTAATATCCCATCGAAAATAGGAAAGTTAATTTTAGGCAATCTCACGAAATCTTATGCAATCAGAGGAGTTGAAGCGACGTCATCATACAGCTCATTCATCATGGCGCTTCCAGTTGTTTTTATTAGTTGCGTCGCCTCGCCAAAACATCGTAGTATTTAGACTCGAAAGCTGCCGTTCAGCATAAATATCTTCTTCACGACTTCACCAACAACACTTCAAACTCGCTCTGAATTTATTAAATTCGGTCTCTATAGTGGGTAGTTTTTCTAAACGTATTTCTAATTCCGTTAGCTTGGATCATCTACTGTTTTAGAATTTAGTAATGTTTTTAAATAATTACTAAAATTTGTTAATCTAGCTTTAGTACCCCCACGTAATTTAATAATTTCTTTGATTCGACTTTCACTCATATTTCGGTATAACAAGACAACAATAATATACTAAAAGCAATAAATCTCTCAACAATGAGAAGCGTATTGTAGAAAGTCGTCGACTCTTTACAAATAATTATAAAAAAACAAAGAATTTTCACATGTTAATTACGTTTAAAGAAAAATACAACTACCGCGAAAAGGTAAAAAAAAATTAATTACGACGTCGATACAGATTCTCAAATGTAAGATAGAAACAAGGCACCAGGAAAAATGAAGAAAGATAAATGAATAAATAGGAATTTGGAACGAACTCACTCGGTTAAATCATTCCTCAATCGCCGAACTTGTGGATGTTGCGCGGCACAGCGGTGGGTCAAAGTCCACCAAACAGATGTTAATCTTGAATATATGTGTATCTTCTGTTGCTTTAATGTTGAGGGAGAAGGACCATTGTTTGCGCTTCGATAGCTCTGATAATATTATGTTCTTGCTGGTTACTAATAAATAAAAGTTCTTGTTATATATGACATGTATAATAAACAATTAACGAGTCGACATTGCGCTAGCTTAAGTCCGAGTGTCCGAGCGTCGGCGCGGCGCGTGCGTAGGCGCGCGAGGGTGATGTTTCGGTGCGGGTGGTCGGGGTGAGTCGACGCGTTCGGGGCTCGCGGGCTGTCCTTACGTGTCAAGGCGCGTGTAGGCGTGTGCATAGGCCGTAACAATCGTCAAGTAGTAGGGGTGTAATCATAACTTATTTAAATATGTTTAGATTAAAAAAAAACAAAGAGTAGATCATATTTTTATTTCATTTTAAAACATTGTAAGACAATAAATCTACAAGTATTAAAATGTAAGTAGACAACCATAATTCATAATTATAATATTGATTTATTAGAAATGTCTGATGAACGAGTGACATAATGAAAATATAGAAAAAAACGACTAACGTATAGCATATATGTATATAGGATTTATGCCCGTACAACTGACAATGTTATATAGTTCATTAATGTGCGATATCGCACAGACGACAAAGCAATAATTTTGTGACGTACAGTGTGTCAAATTATGAAATAATGTTTTAAGATGCACAAGCTATAGAATATATTTATCATTCATAGTAGCACAAATGACAGCACTGTATATTCCAAATACAACGGGCGACCACTGTGTTATCACAATCCATCGCCAGCCTTCATAAATGTCTATTCAAATTATACTTGAAATGACAAACTTTTTCCTTCCTACTTTATGTGCAAATGGAGGGAATTGCACTTAAATGCAATAAGTTTTAACTGTTAATCGTTCTAGAGTAGCCACTTCAGATATTAAATATGACTTAAAATTGTATCAAAAGGATTCCTATACATTGAAGTCGTAGTAGCTATTAATTATTAGTTTAGTTAAACTCTAAACTTCATTCTATTAAGATCCGTATTTCTGTTAAGATTTTTGTAGTAAATCAAATTATTTTTTAAGATAATTATTATTAATATATTTTTTGCCTCATGGTATATTCTATATTACGTGTTAGTTTCCAACTTATTAATTTTTGACGTATAAAATACTAACTAGTTTTATAGTTTTTTTTAACGTAATTAACGGCATGATTCCAAAGTAAATTAAATAATGGACAGATTAACGCTCATTTTAATTATTAGTAACAGTTATCTTGGTAATATGTTATTAAAGTAACAACATGTATTACATGTCACTAGACGCGTAATTTCGCACAAAAAGGGTTGATAAATTAATAGACAACTGCATATAACATATATCCAAGTACAGAAGAGGATATATAATATTTTCCGTGTTTGTAAAATATATCAAGATGATATCACAGGTTTTATTTAATTACACAAATATAAATTAAATATCGCTTATTTCTTAGTAGAATTATAGTAGTAAGACTATAGACGAAGTGTGCTGTGCTAATAAATATTATCTGTGTCTAATGTCAATTAAAATGTGTCTTGAGCAACATTCTCAATATATCACTAGTTCAACCAAACATGTGTGTAGGGCCCATCGGTTATTGTTAATTAAGTTCTTACAATTAAATTATAATACAACTTGGAAAAATGTTAGATTTAGAATTATTTCATTGCTTCGAACTTAAAAAAATGGTTTTAGCACCCAAATTAAAAGTAATTATGAATTTGAAATGCTATTATAAAATTGTACTTAAATCTATAAAAAATTAATTGACCTAATTACCGATTACCCGGTTATTTTAATATTCCTAAATTCAATATTGGAATAATAGACCGGTTTCATATTTACCGGCAAAATATATATTTTTATTTTATTTACAAAGGAACGCTACATTATTATTGCTTTATGAACATAATTTTCGGAATGTCAATTAATCTCCATGATAAAATCATTTAATAAAACACAATTACGGTATTTTTGTCGCCTAATATAAAAATTAATAAACAATATCAGTTGTAAATAGTTAAATACCTACATATTAACTCTGTAAACTAAATATCTATATGGTCACATATATATCCAATATTTTGTACTAGAGGTATGAATATTGAAAATTGGCAACAGTGTGGTGGGTAATATCATACTGAGGACTAAGTTCTATCATTTGAAACTTTGTTTTTGGTAAACAAGTAACATTTGAAGACCTAAATATTTATATATTGTATTAAAATAATCAAGTGATACAATGCGTTTTAACCTAAACTAGGTTCGGATTGACAATTATGGTCTTATTTAAAACGCATGGTATATACGATATCTTGCACATTATACACAAAAGCCAGCGGTTCTAATCTTTTAAAGCTATACAACATTTAACAAAATTCTTTTATGTCACAGAATCTTTTAATAACAAGTGAAAATCAATGGAAGTTGAAAGAACATTCAAAAAACATCTACCACGCTGGAATTATTTAACGACCAAAATAAGTTGCAACATAACACCAAGAAGTATACATGTTCTCGAATTGTATTTTAGGAATCGCTGGCTGCTTTTAATTATATATAAAAAATCGAATCTTAATATTATCTATTGCATAATAATACCTGTATGAAAGGATAATTTTGGGATAATAATCTCGCTAATACGGAAAATAATAATAAAATGTTAATTGAGCAATCTATCACTTTCTGGTGTGTTATAGACAAAATGACAATGAAAATGAATGACATTAAAAATTACAATTATTTTTAATAGAAAGGAAAAAATATCGAAGCAGGTTATCATAATAATTAATAAATATATATGCATAAACCATTATTTACTTTAAACCAAGACATGTATTCCTTAATTTGTTAATTATTAAGACTCTTCAAGTAAATGTTCCAAATCCAGAGACACGTCAATGTTATGTTATTGTTTTTTTTTTTGTATTTGTTTTATATATTATATTGAGAGCTGAGGGCAATTAATCAAATATTTTTTTATATCTTCATAAAGTGTTCATAATTTACTAAATGAACAGGCCTATGTATAACATATTGACATGTTAATGGATTTTCAATAGCAATTAAATATCATATACTATCATTGATATATAAAAACCCAAGATGCAGTCTCGAATAAAAAAAACACTCAAAACCGTCCCCAAAAACTCACCGATATACCTAAGTAGTTATAGTTATCCTATAAACTTATGTTTATGCAAATTGGACCTTACGCGAATTGTTTAAAGTTGCTTTTACAAAGCAGTGTACAAAAAGTCCAAAGACGCGACGGTTTTGCATCTTGGGTTTTGTATATCAATGTTTACTATCAAAATATTTTCGTAAATCATATGGTACTGGAGAACATTAAAAGTGTTCAGCTTTAAAATCCAACTCACATTTTTCATTTAAATTTTATAGTTATATTGTCGATATAATTATAATTAATAAGATAATTAAAAAAAGTTACTTTTCTGAGAAAACAATTGGTTTTTGAACTAGCATCACCTAAAAACGCATTCGCTTACAACGAAAGAGAACCACAATACATAATTACATATATCATACAATTGATATAACCAAATAAGATTGAGATAATAAACACCGATAGAATAAAAAATATATTATTAAGTTATTACTAAAAAATAATAGTATTATTTATGAAACAAATAAATTAGTAGTGATAATTAAGACTAGAATTAATTAAATATATTAATTAGAATAATTTTATTGCTATATTAATGTCATATTGTAATCATAATTCTCGAATATTAATAATACATACGTCTAAGATGATTTTTTTGTGAACTGTAAGAGTTAGTTTCATTCGCTCGATTGGGTGAATCATTATAAAGTCTAAATTAATATCTTATTGATGTTTTCAGACATAAATGGACCAAAATGTAAAATGGAACGGATACGTATCATAAATCCCTAAAAAATTATATCCCCCTCCCATATATAGATTTGTATAAACATAGTAATTATTTTTTGTTCGCACTTGTCTTGAATACCCACTTTTATGATTAGCAGACCATTTAAAATAATTCCTATACTAGGTTCTTTAGTTTCGTTGAGTAAATTGACAGCCACTAATGACAAACTTAACAACAATGTTGCCACATTCAATTCTTTATTCTTCTCAATCATTTGCAGGGCAAAAACTTACCTTTTGAATTAGAAGTTTTTATGTATCGAATAAAATATTCTGTAATATTCAAACATTTAATAGTTAACTGATATTATTAAAACATCCGATTTTAAGCAATGTAAATATGGCAAATTACTCACAATAAGATTACTTTGGTCCATCCATGAGTAGAACTGTTTTCTCTGCTTTATTCGGCTTTTACTAATTTATTTTTAGCTTTCAGTGTGATCGGATATTTCTATCGTAATGACTGAATAGAGAATGGATATTTCGTATGATTTTACGATTAGTTCTGATTACTGGACAACACTATTCTTAACATTCAATTATCTAGCAACACATGAAATGTCATTTCATGTCTACGGTATTAAAAAACCGAAGTATAGTCATTCAGTAATAATCGGCTAAAAACTGAAACCTTCGAACATAGCGAACCTTTAACTAGATCTGAACTAATTACATAATGGCACAACCGGATGTGACGTCATCACGTAATGGTGGCGACTTGCGCGGTGTATGAGCAATGGTGACGTTCGACACTTCCGCTGTGACTGTAGGACTCTCCTTCCGAACAGATTGTTTAGACACCTCTTGAGCCTTCTGCGGCGCGGGGAGCTTCGTCTCCAGTAGCGTGTGCGGCTTCGGCTTCGAGTCCTGGTTGAGGGAGCCAGTACTTACCGTTCGAACTCTCGACTTCGCCATAGACATTCGACGTTCTCTGGTGTTGATGATCGACGTCAGGAACGGTATTTGATTGTTGATTGCCAGCATGAATGGTTTGTATCCTAGGCTGTAAAAAAAATGTTATGATTGCATCGAAAACTTAAGATTCTAATTAATACTATCTTGTTTTTATAAAGTTGCTAAATACATAAAAACACTAGGAGTACACATATGCTTTATTAAAAAATGAATCTTTTTTGACACAATAAAAGTAATATTTTTAAAATTTGTAAATGTTAAGTACATAAAAACTGAATATCTAATAGTTTGTATTTATATGTTCAAAATACCTTTTGAATTATTATTCAATTTAATTAGTAAACAATTCATTTATGCGCTCACGTGAACAGAAATAAAAAATATAAATACGTCAACTTCAGAGCTTCCAAAGCATTGGTCTGAAATTTACAATTTGATATACCAAAGATAACTAATGTTAAACATCCTGTAGTTGTACGTCAATTCAACGCCATAATTGGATTTTAAAAAAGCGATAAACTTTAAATTAAAATAAAATTATAGATTCTTTTGTGTATATAATGAGCATACATACTTTCAAAAAAGTTATCCATAAAATATATGGACCTCCCCATACATTTATAATTTTCTTTTATTATTAAATTTCCGTTTCTAAAACTGACTACAACTCCGAGGAATTTAATATCTTTATTTGATTTATCAAAATTTTTGAAGAGTTTGAAATAAATGGTATGTTACCACTCGGCGTCGGTCCAAGCGCATATATCCTGCAACGCGCGGCGGAGTCGTTTGAGTGCGTCGATGGTGACGTCACTGGCGCGCGCCGCGTTCGTAGTACGCAGCACTGCGAGCGCGTCGCGTAACACCACCGCGAGTACGAGCGCCCACTCCACGCAGCTCGCCTCCGTCATTATTTGCAAAAAGTATCTGTATACACGAGAACCGTCAGAATACCTTCCACTATTACGAATTATTAAACTATAATTAGACGAAAAATCCACGCAAAATACTCTATTAGCATCCCATGAATTATACATATCTGTCATACGGGCACGTACACGTACACTCACTCACTTTTACACATGCACTCATCATAACTACACACACCCTCTCTCACACTTTAACATATATTTAGTTATTATATGATTTTTGTTTTTCTTTGTCTTAACTTTAATTCTTAAAATGTAATTTCCTCTAAATGTTGTACACTCAATACGTGCCACCATCAATCAATTAAAGGCAATCTGTAATCAGGCACTGGGTTTCCCCATGCGACAGGCATTGCCTAGTTTGAGTCCATAGTTATGTTATGTAACAGTTTCTAGAAAATAAAGGTTTTTGTATTATTATATAAGCAAAGCAGTGTCTCATTGATGTCACGAAAAATGACTGGATAGATTTCTAACAAATTAGTTTTAACTTATAGACACATGGTCCTAATTTAAAAAAAAAGATCAGAGTTTATTTATTTAATGTGAAATGATTACAGTTTTAGGAAACTACAATGTTTATAAACTGTAGTGGTGCGGATACGCAGGACAACGCGGACGAAGTCGTGGGTATTAGCTAGTAAGAAAAATTTTTATTGAACATAAATGAAAATTTTAAAACCAACTTATTATTCATTTCAGTAAACAGTCAGTTTTAAATAATAATTTGAAATACATTCATAATTTTAGTAGTCTGCGTATTCCATAAAGTAGATAATGTACCGTAGTTGTACGTGTGCTGTGTGCGAACCCCGTTCGGCTTGGTGGTGGTGGAGACGTTCCATGAGCGCGGCGTACCGGCGCTCCTCCCCCGCGTCCAGCGCCTCCCCGCCCCACGCCACCCCGCCGCCCTCCGCCACGCTGCCCTCACCAGCAGAACTATAAAAAAAAATCATCGTATTTGACAGTGGCAAAAACTCCGGCGATAACATATTTTTACCCTTATCCCACTAAGTAAGGTCGACACAACATGTTTTCCTCCTCCACTCTCGCCTATCAGATGTCATCTCAGTATTCACACCTTTTACACACATCATTCTTCACACAATCAATCCATATCGACCATCATACTCAAAACTTTTCTAGTAACATGGTCTTCATCTCTCCTCATGACAGACTACAGCAATAACACAAAAAAATCAAGTAACATTTCCTAATCGTACCAGTTAGTACTATCTGATATAATTATCTTCAACATACACTGTATCAACGGATATAAACATATTTATTTATCGTTAAAAATATCTCATATAATTAGCAATTCAGCATCACCTGTAAGAGACCCACCGCAGGGTCATAGGCCTTTTCCCGAAGGAAGGTATGGACGTAATCACCACGCCAGCTCGCGACGTATTGGCGATTTCAAACACCGAGAAATCTACATTTCTATAATTACCCACATACAGTGGCACTAAAATAATTTTTCTCAGGTTCAGGTTTCCTCACGATGTTTTCTTTCACCGTCAGCCAATAGTGTTACTAATTAAAATTAGTAAATGTACGCAAATTCCACCGGTGAAAGCACTCGACCACCACAATATCTCAAAGTTTCCTTTAAATGTTAAAGATGTTAATCTTCCACATTCTTTCCATCCTTATCTTCCCGGTCCATACAAGGCGAGAAGAGACATATATATATAAGACGGTATGTGCTTAAGTAATACAGATGTGAACTTCAAAACTTTATTACTGTATCTGGTGTTAGATACATCAGATGGGGGAAAGAAAATATTAAATGTCAACACATACAAAAATAACTATATCATTACATAGTATAAAACAAAGTCCCCTACCGCGTCTGTCTGTCTGTCTGTTCGCGATAAACTCAAAAACTACCGAACGGATTTTGTGGATAGAGTGATTGATGAGGAACGTTTTAGTATATAATATGTCAATGATTTTTTCATAATCAGGGCGGGACAACGTCTGCCGGGCCCGCTAGTTACAGTTACAATATAGGTACCAAGCGCTAATTATTTATTTCTGAAATTACCTGACGGGTCCTGGTGACATAGGTGCACCGCCAGCCATCATTGGTAAAGCGGCGCGTAACGGCAAACTCATGTACCCACTGTCGCCGCACAGACTATCAGACTCCACTGACGGACTGTAAGAATCTGCAGAAATGTTATACAATAGTATCTGCTATATATGTGATAATTTTTTAATTACGGCGTATAATTGCCATGGATGTGATAATTGAAACAGAAATTAAAATTAACTAGACTACTGAAAAACTATCAAGTGTATAACCGATTAAAAGACTCGTATCCAATGTCTTAAAAAAATTAAAAGTTTACGCTAATTAAATTTTTGAAAAGAGTTTATTAAATCTTTGTATGGTTTCAGATCTGCTTACGTCAATATTAACATTAATGTGGATGTAATTTTTAATGGATATTGAAAATAATATTGAGGGCTACACAAACAAATTATGGATTACAGTGTTGTATTATTTTACAATAAATACTGCTATAAGCTGTTGTCATTATTCTGCTGTTGGATAATTTATTGCTTTGTATCATATTGGAATAAATTACAATTACAAGACACTGAAATTAATTCGTTTGTAATGAGATGTGAGCGATTTCAATGATTATTGAATCTTCTTCACGCCTATCGACAGTAGTAAAACGCTTACTTGTTCACATGTTATGGTAATATTGACCGACTATTCTCATTGTCCAAAACCGGGCAAGGTATAATAAAAAATATATCTTTCTAAATATATTACATAAATATACCTTTTAAATATATACTGTTTGTTTTTGTAAATCCAGCAACTGATTGAAATACATGAAATATGATTTTTTTTTGGCAAATACTGTTAATTAAATGTTAATGACTACGTCCGGTATCGCTACAACATACCCGAGAGGCGAAACTACAACGCCACCGGAACATTACTAACGCCACCATATTAGAGATATATCGGGGGAACCACTATTGACCTGCGATACCGCGCTATAGACTATATCGGGGGTGTTACTAATAACCTCAAACGCTATTGGTTGAAGTTATCCGCTGTTCATTATTCACCTTGGTGTGAGACGTCATTGGTTGGAGTTCGGCATATAAAGGGCAAGATGTCGTTGATCTGCACGGCCCAAATAAAATCGGCTGAGTGCCTTAAGCGCTCGCCTTAGTAGTCCGGTGAAGCTGTAGAGGCCTCTAAAAAGGCCAATAGCGTAGTCAGTTCGAGAAAAAAAAAATTGATCTGCACGCATTTCTATGTACAAAGTATTGTAAGGTGAAGTTCCGTGAAAATTATTGTTGTTCTATGTGTGTGAAATAAATAGTGACAGTACCTATTAAGTGTTTATTCGCATCACTGACCGCATCCACTATACGCTTCGATCAACAATAACTATATATCGGGTCGGCGCGAAAAATACGTATAGGTAAATAACAGCTCACTTGAAATGTGAGCTTTAATTTTGTTTAGTTTGTTTGAAACACAGCCAATGTAAGCACGTTTCACAATGCCGCAGTGTATTCAATAGATGCAAAAATAATACCCGAAAAAGCAATTTAACAGCCGGAGTATCTTACTTTCGCTAAATACATATTGAATAAGTTACATTTTAAGCTTTAAACTAACAAATAATATCAAATTTTGAACAAAATTACCGATTTTAAACCTGTGGTACAAATGTTTGACCAAGGCTCGCCAATCACGCACAATAACGAGAAAAAGTACTTTATTAATTGCGTGTTAAGGTTGAATTCATACTAAATGTTGTTTATATTGTCTTATCATTTGTAAGTGACGGGTGTAATTTATTGCTTTGCTCGTTTTATCGTAAGTATTAGATAATATTTTGAACATTTGTGACTTTATTACTAGGTGTCATGGTTGTAATTAGGTTGAACTTAAAACTGCTTTAAAACTTTTTTTCTCCCTTTCTTAGTAAACAAATAGCTACATAAGTATTTATTTACGCGGACAGCAGTTAGCTTCGATTTTGTACGTGACCTTTTATCTGTTGGCAGAAGACTATACGTGATTAATGTAACATAAATTTCCTTTCCTTAGAATCTTGAACTGCTTGAGTACACACATTGTGCTTTATATACTTGATAAAAAGTGTTTCGGGTATTCGGAGATAAGGAATAATGGGTGTCGGTGGTCAATGTGTGTGAGATAGATACTTACTAGAGGGTAGCGAGGTCCGTGCTTGCGTGAATCGCGAGTGCGCGTCGTGCTGCAGCACGGGGTATGGCCACGCGAAATCTTCGTGCAGCCGCTTGAGGCAGAGTACAGCGGAATCGACCCGTGCTGCTCGTTCACGTTCCCCGGAGAGCCACGCGACCAGGTGCAGGTCGAGTGCAGCCGCGAGCCTCCCGAGCGCTAACAGCCGAGCGCTCGAGACTAACTGTCGCGCGTGACGCTGTATCATCATGTCGATGAAGAACTCCTCAGCCGTGCCGCCGAACGAATCCCTTCACACACAATACATTTCAACTAAATACTGTCGGTTGTTCGCGATAAAACTGACTTTGTATTACACATAAATAACTATTGCGATTTTTTTGAAGTGAAACGTTTAAGTTTGGGAAAAAATTGTGTTACGCGGTAAATGTAAGGTAGGTATGTATTTCTGCGTATATCGAAGTATGTATAAGTGTCTGTCTGAGACTAGTAGTATTACCAAAATTAATAGGTATATAGTTAAAAAAAAATTGTACTATCATGAATAGTTTGCTTAATAAAAGCGAAAAACTAGAAAACTTAAACTTTGCAAGTATGTAACTTTGTTCTTATTAATGTCATATAACTTACGCGCAACAATTTATGCAGAATGCCAACAACAGAATTGAGAGAAATAATGTAAGATATGTATGAACAAAAAAGAAAAACCACTACATAACAAAGATCCCGTCATAAGCTCCCTTAGTCAAAGTCGATTTAGCCATGTCAGAAATTATCCCATATAAACAATAAACACTATACATATTTTATTTATATGTGTATAGACAAACAAATGACGTACAGACCTCGTTAATCTTTTTGGCCGCTTTGAATATGGTATTAAGTTCGGTCTTGCACATAATATTGTCAAGAGTTTAACACAAACAAAGTTAAAATATTATTATAAGAAACCATAATTGGCATTTGGTTATCGTTGTCTCGATGTTATACATATAATATAATATGTATTTATAGTTAAATTTATGTTCTACGCATCTACCAGGTGAAAGGTTAAGCCCTCGCAATATTCTAAGATATGACACTTCATGGTCATATTTAACATATAAAATAATAATATCAGAACAAATACTAATAAGCAACAAAGAGAACCTTGGTTAAAGTTTGTTTTAAAACTTTTAAAAGTACGGGAACGATACTTTTAAACGTAAAAAAAACCACGCCTTGGTTCAAGGAATAATTTTAAAGTTTTCAAGGTTAGTTACGTAACTGCTTATCGTCGGAACGCCGCACGGTCGCACAAAAGGAAGCGGGACGCTTTATTACGCCAGTTCGTTTTTGCGTAAATCACCTGATATTGAGTGTATATCAGTTTTGCGTTTCTCGAAATAATTAGGTCAAATATTAAGCACCTATTTTTATAATTGATTTAGAACTAGAAACGACTAATGATTGTCCTGTAAAAATATTGCCAGCGTCTAACCTTAACACCCAGTATATTCAGATTGGTTAAAAAGATTGTCTTGAAGCTTTTTTTTCGAACTGGATAACGCTATTGGTCTCATGGGCCTTCGCAATTTCACCGAACTAACGGGAGGAGTGCATAAATGAGTGCGTATAAGTATGTACCTGTCTGCTCTGGCGGGTACTGATTTTTTCCGTTTGACAGCAGCGGTTGCACGCGCCGGCGCGTGCGGCGGGTGCGGGGGTGCAGGGGCTGCAGGCGGCGGTGCGTGTGCTGCGGGCGGAGAGGGCTCGCGGGGGGACACCGTCGTACTGAAGCTGCGACCGCGTCCGCCTGCCAACTGAACACAAAACAATATTTCACATATTATCTATACACATAATAAGAATGTAATGTGTCTGCAAATATTGCAGGTGTCTCGGAATAAGTGATAAAATACATTTCAATCATTTTGAGAAATCTCTGTGAGTCTGTTTTTGAAGTAAAACTTATTTAGGCGCGACTAGGAGGTAAATGGACGACAATGTAGTGGAAGTCATGCAAGTTAGTAACAAATTAAATCAAAGCTTCATTATCTGTAGTGCCATCTATCAGCTAATTCGAAACTTAAATAACACAGGAAATATTATTAGCAACTCTTTGTTATAAAGTAAATAATCATTTCAGTTATCATAAACCAATCATATCGTATTTCAAGTATGATAGTAATAAAATTATTGTTTTAAAATGTATAGTGGTCGACGATAATAAATGTATATAATACTAATGTTACATCATCAATAAATGCCTTTTTAAATTCTCATATGATGTATTTACTTTTAAGTTAATCAACACTTCTTATAACGCCAAAGAAGTTTTACTACAATCGCGTGTGACTCATTTTTAGAACACGCATCACTACTAAAGCTGTATCCATGATAAAACCTCACCAAGAAAATCATAAAGCATATCCTCGAGTAACATTTAGTCTTGGTTTCATTAAAATCGGTTCACTCTATCAAAAGTTATCGTAATGTCAATGGCGACGCGACTTAAGTACGAGAGAAAAGTGGGTCGCGACTTAAGTACGAGAGAAAAGTGGATAAGTAAATGGACTTAATAATAGGTCTTTACCTATGAAATTGCCGTTCTGCAGTACTGGCCATTTCAAATCAAAATAATTTTTGTTTGGCTAAGAATTCTAATTTCAAATTAATTTTATTTTAAAAACATGGAATTCTTTTTCCAAAAGTAGTCATTTGTTTATTGATTAGTGTTACATTTTCATCGCAATTTCAATCTTTTTTGTCATCATGGATACGTTGAAAATTTGAGTAATTATGGAATATTAGCACCGTCGTGGCAGCAACGCG
The DNA here is from genome assembly GCA_036509395.1 of Antheraea yamamai. NCBI lineage: Eukaryota > Metazoa > Arthropoda > Insecta > Lepidoptera > Saturniidae > Antheraea > Antheraea yamamai. Next base: position 6,280,189 of record AP028442.1, on the reverse strand, counting down.
GCACAAGCGGCACGCAACATCAACGACGTTTACGGAGCTAACACTACAAACCAACGCACCACCTGTTATTTATTGGTTTGCTCTCTTCCGTTCTGGGAATTTCGACCTGAAAAATGAACCTCGCGGTCGTCCGAAGACTTTGGTCGACAATGACGAATTAAAGGCGATTGTGGATGCTGATGATACACAATCTACGGCTGAATTAGCAGCAGCTTTCGACGTTAGTGTCAAAACAATATTGGTCCATTTGCGTCAAATTGGCAAGGTAAAAAAGCTTGACAAATGGGTGCCCCACGAACTCAATGATCGCCAGCGCGAAGTACGCGTCGAGACGTGCCTTACACTGCTCAGCAGACACACAAATGAAGGAATTTTGAACCGCATTGTTACCTGCGATGAAAAATGGATTCTGTTTGATAACCGCAAGCGCTCAGCAAGTTGGTTGGATCCTGGTTTAGCACCTAAACAATGCCCTAAACGAAAACTTACCCCTAAAAAAGTGATGGTCACTGTTTGGTGGTCTAGCGCCGGTGTGATTCATCACAGCTTCTTACCAAACGGGGTGAGCATTACTGCAGATGTGTACTGTGAAGAACTGAACACAATGATGGAGAAGCTGGCACATCTCCAACCAGCATTGGTCAATCGCTCGTCTCCGCTGCTCCTACGATAACGAGCTCATACTGCACAGTAGACGGTCTCCAAGTTGCAAGAATTGGGGTTGGAAGTTCTCCATCATCCGCTCTACTCACCAGACCTTGCGCCTACAGACTACTACTTTTTCCAGAATTTGGATAACTCCTTGGCGGGAAAAAAATTCAATACCCGAGAGGCAGTACAAAATGCCTTTGAAGAATTTGTTGCCTCCCGTCCAGCTGACTTCTTTAAGAAGGGCATCAATAAACTGCCACTGCGTTGGCAAAAATGCATTCATTGCATGGGTGATTACTTCGATTAATACAAATAAAAAATACATGAAAAAAATTCGTTTAAATTTTTTCATACAAAACGGCAATTTCATAGGTAAAGACCTAATATATTCAGATGATTTTATTAGCAACTGTCTTTTTTACATTCGGTTCCACGCGGACAAAGTGATTTGAAGTGAAACTTTTATGGGAGGGCTTTGTATTCTAAGCCGCAACCTTTTTGTGTGACGAAAAGTGTGGTGAGTGTTAAACACCGTGTTGAAGTTGTGTGGTGGGTGTTAAACACCGTGTTCAAGTTGTGTGGTGATTTTTTTTCCCGTCTATACAGAAAAAATATCAAAACAAACAACGTAACTTCAATGTCTTAACAATGGCGTCCGACGAAGTCGTGGATATCAGGTAGTTTCATAATAAACAAAGTCCAATAATGGCCGTTCATTTGACACATAGTCATTCAAAGCAATACAATGCATAGCTTTTAGTACGATGTTCACATCTCATCACATGAAAGTCAATTATATGACGGATCAACACTGGGACTTCGTAGCTAAAACACAGTATACTTCCTTTACATTGATAATTGATCTATAATATTTTTATTATTTATAAAACAATTTAGAAAGCAGTATTTTTAACGGGTAATAACCGAAAAAAAAGACACTAAAGTTCGAATAATGTAAATATTGTTGGTACCTGCATTGTTCCAAGTATAACAGACAAATCCTCAGCATTCGGGCTGACTGTCTGAGACTGCACCACCTGCCCATATTTCGCTTGAACATTCACAGAGTTCCGCGGTGAGTCGACATCGTTTGGATCTGCAAATACAATAAATACATAAGAGCATTTAACTATTTTGTAAAGGGTCATTTACACTTTCATAAGTAGTCTCTACGACACACCTATTTGTTTTTCTATTTACTTTCTATTCTCTCCCTTTTTGTCCCTTTTCATAATTTATTTTACCCCAGATTAAGCAACAACGGTAGCATCTTCGTAATTGTTGGGGTCAGCTGATGAGGATTCAGGAACAATGAAACATTGGTTGACTTCACAGTGGACTGTATATTTTAACTTTCACAATGTATATAATCGTATGTAACGAGCCGGTGACAATACATATTTTTCGTGGTTTAACACTACAATTATAGCCTTACAAGTAGTACATTATACGTGCCTTACTACCGCACGTTCATCCATACATTTACATAATTCACATAATTTTACATTATATTTTTATTGAGGGTTCCGTATAACATTAGCCAAATAATAATAATAATCGTATTGGCGGTTACATTTGAATTTGTTACATAAACGATATTTCTAAACATTACATAAGACGTATTGAACACAGAAACCAAGTAAATAAGAAATACGACAGTTTATCTGTACGTATTATGTAAACAAATTTATACATATAGACATAGTTTGTCTGACTATACCAGACACATTAAACCTGCACATATATCGTGTTTCTTAATATAATATGACATCCCATTACGCATAATGAGCATTAGTATAGAGAAATACATATATAGACATGAGAACTCATCTGTTCGTAGTAAATAGAGAAACTAGAGAAACATTTATTAAACATTTATTTACATTTTATTTCTAGCTCATCTGTCCGTAACAGCCTCCCCCCGGCGTAGATCTTCGAGCCCATCTTCACCAGGTAGGACAATGAGCCTTCTCACAGGTCTTCGGAAGGTACCACCACGCGTCCGCACGTCCGCACTTCGTACGACTCCGTCCGGACCTACATATATTTTCTCTACTTGCCCTTTGGGCCAGACATTTCGCGGTAATAACCCGTCCGCGATAACTACTAAATTTCCTACTTTTATTTGATCGTTATTTCGTGTTCTGACGTCACCACGGGGTGTTAACGTCGGCAAATATTCACGCAACCATCGTGACCAAAACATGTTCGCGAGCGCTTGCGCCGCCCTCCATGACTTCCTATCGGCCGGTTGACACTCCCCGACGTGAGGTACCCCGGTGGCTGAACCGATCAAAAAATGATTAGGCGTTAAAGCCTCCGCGTCGTCGTACTCTGACGCTACATACGTGAGTGGTCGTGAGTTTACCGTGTGCTCTATCTCGGTAAGCACGGTCGCTAACACCTCTTCGCGAGGGGCTCTCTCGTTGAGCGTAACAGCGAGGGCAGTTTTCACACTACGAATTAAACGTTCCCACGCTCCCCCCTGGTTTGGCGCGCCCGGGTCAGTAAACTTCCACTCGGTGCGTTTTGATAACACGTAATTTTGTAACTGCGGTATCCACTCTCGATACGCGATGTTTAACTCGACCGACGCTCCGCGAAAGTTTGTTCCGTTATCGGACCACATAATTTCTGGCCACCCCCGTCGGGCTGCCATACGTCGTAATGACATAATCGCGGAATCCGTACTCAAACTAGCTACCGTTTCGATGTGAATCGCGCGAGTTACCAAACATGTAAACAGCATGCCCCATCGTTTTTCGCGTCGCCTACCGATGGTCACTGTCATAGGTCCGAAACAGTCAACACCACATCGAGAAAACGGCCTCGTATATGCGTCTAACCGCGCGTTCGGTAAGTTACCTTTTACCGGTACTACGGGAGCTGATTTTCGTAATCTACACAGCCCACACTCGCGTAGCGCTTTCTTTACCGACGGCCTCAGACGTAAAACCCAGTATTGTTGCCGTATCTCGTTCACGATGTGTTCACGTCCGGAATGATGATTATTTTTATGACTATTACGAATAATCAATAACGATAAATGATGCGCACCGTCCAATATCGGTGGCTCTTTCATTTTTATATGTACGGAACTCGCGTTTATTCTACCGTTCAACCTAATGATTCCGTCGGTTCCGTACATCGGATCTAACTTATATAGTCGACTCGTTCTGTCGACATTTTTTCCCGCCGCTAACCTAGCGATCTCTTCGGGAAAGCTATCCTTTTGTGACAGCTTTATCAAAAATTGTTCTGCTTTTTCCATATGCGTGATGTTCATTGTGTCGGCTCGCTTACGACACTTGTCAATGAACGCGAACACGTACGCGACTGTCCGCTTAGCACGCTCGTATGATGAAAATCGTTCTATTTTCACCACTGGAGTGTCACACGTCACCGTGTGCGCCACTACCACGTCATCTTCGTCTTCGTATCGTGGATTGGTGGTCTCGACGGGCCATCGATCCTCTGTCTCGTACAGGAACGCGGGCCCAACGAACCATCGGTCGCTACTCTTCAGGCGAGTGTACCCTGACCGAGTGGAGTCGTCCGCCACGTTCTGCGCTGTCGGCACCCATCGCCACTGTTCGATCTCAGTGAGTTCAGCGATCTCACCTAATCGATGCGCAACGTAAGGAGTATATCGCACTGAGTCGTTTCGTATCCAATGCAATACAGTTTTCGAGTCACTCCAAAAGATAACTTCGTGATTTCCTTCATGTTCCTTTAATATTTCTGTAGCTAACCGCGCGCCTATGAGAGCAGCCTGCAGCTCCATCCTGGGAATGCTCTGCGCCTTCATCGGTGCTACCCTTGCTTTTGCCGCGACTAATGTCACGGTCACGTGAGTTGTGTTTTGAAAACGCCAATACGCGGCCGCCGCGTACGCTTCTTCACTGGCGTCACAAAACACGTGTAGCTGCTTCTTTGTATCCTGGCTACACATGTTGTTATATACGCGAGGTAGACGTAACTCGCTCACATAACTTATGTCAGACTGCCATTCACTAAACACGGTTGCTTCTGCAGGAGGCAGCGGTTCATCCCAGCCTATGTTCTCCCTCCAGAGACCCTGCAGCATTATCTTAGCAGTGATCGTGTACGGGCTGATCAATCCTAGAGGATCGAAGATTGACATTACCGCACTCAGAGCTTCTCGTTTAGTAGGCGATCTCTCGTTATTTTTCACATCGTCTGGGACACGATGCCTGGCGGTGTTGAATGCTAATTCGTCCGTTTGTGGTAGCCACAACACCCCCAATGTCTTCCCGAACTGATTGCTAGTAGCTCCCAGCTCCTTCGGCGTTTGTGTCCTACATTCGGTAGGTATATCGCGCAGCAGACTCGATCGATTCGAGCTCCATCCTGCGAGTTCGAATCCTGCTTTACTGTGCACACTACGGACTTCGTTTATAGCGCGAGAGGCTTCCTCCATAGTATCGAAGCTTTCCACCCAATCGTCCATATAGTGATTTCGTGTTATGGCGTGATAAGCGAGCGGGTGAGTCTCCCTATGTTCTTCCGCGTTCCGATTTCTTACGCTGTGTGCGAGAAACGGTGAACATCGTGCTCCGAATATCATCGACGTCATCACATATTTTTCGGGCGGTGTAGTCCTGTTATCTCCTCGCCATAAGAAGTGTTGTGCAGCGCGATCTTCCTCACGTATCTTCACTTGAAGAAACATCTCTCTTATATCCGCGGTCACGGCGATAGGTTTTTCTCGGAATCGAAACAAAACACCTTGAAGTGATCGCAACATGTCCGGTCCGTCCAACAACCAATCATTGAGCGACGTTCCGTTAGCTTTCGCAGCTGCGTCAAACACCATTCGGAGTTTCCCCGGCTTATTCGGATTCACTACCGCGAAATGCGGTAGGTACCACGTGCGTGGGCCTTCTGTATGGCTTGAGTCACACTTTGTTGCGTAACCTTTTTTGAACAGCTGTTCGACTTGCGCTGTGTACGCGACCTTGAACTCCGGTGACGAATCCATTTTCTTTTCTATCGTACGTAACCTACGGAATGCCATATCATAACTCGGTGGCATGACAACCTCATCTGTCGTCCATGGTAAGCCTACTTCGAAGCGACCGTCGATCCTGCATACGGTGCGTTCGAAGACATCCTTCGCTCGTTCTTCTCGAGCGTTAGGCTTTTGTATTTTCGATATACCTAAAGAGTCTATATCGAAGTGCGATTTGACGAGAGCACTCAATTCGTCGTCTCTTTCGCACACATTCTCTTGACACGTTCGTACATGTAATACAGACTCGTTCTGCTGTATTATAGAGCTTCTCGGCGTTTTTCCGTGTAACACCCATCCGAGTCGTGTGAGTGACGCGGCCGGTTCGTTATTCTTACGCGATAACAAACGTCGTGTTACAATGAGATGCCAATTGTCTGCTCCAATGAGAATGCGTGGTCTAACATCCGAGTAACACATACTCTTTTCACACATTCCTTTGAGGTACGATCGTTTACATAATTCCGGTTTTACCGTTTGTTTACCGAGAATGAGATTTCGGACCGTACGCGCTTTGATCCTGTGACAATCCGATTGACCTTCGCCTTGTATCCTGAGATCAACCTCTTGACTGTCGATTTCCCTCTGAACCGATGTGACCCCCTGAATGTTTATCGTTCGTGCCGGACCCTCTGCGCCGACCATTCGGGCGATCTCTTCATCGATCAGAGTGATTGTGGATCCTTCATCCAATAACGCATACGTCTTCAACGTTCCTCCGTCATTCTTGGTAATGTATACGGGACACACCTTCAGTAAAACTTGTTCGTCATTACCCGGTCGGTGCGCCGATGCTGCGATTACGTTGTCCTCTTTAGGCGGCAGATGTAATAAGGCGTGGTGCGGCTGTCTACACTCGTTCTTACCGCATTTCCTTGCTTTACATTCAGTCCGCCTATGTTTACTGTCTAGACAGAGAAAGCAGATACGCGTCTCTTTCGCCCAATTCCACCTCTCTGCGACAGACATATCGTTCAACTTGAAACATTGTGAAGTTCGATGTTCATTTCCACAAAGGAAGCAGCACATTGAACGCGTTGAACTCTTTTTTGTGACGTCATCTACTTTATATACCTTATTCGCTTGACGGTATCGCTCACTCGCTCTATTCGGTGGCACCGTATGTTTGACGATAGGGTTCCGTACTATCGTCGAATCCGAAGTTGAATATGCGTGTCGAACGGCTCGATCGGCTTCTCTCATTAAGAACCGAGATAACGTGATAATCTCTGGTTCGTCCCGATTCCCGAACTCTTCCGCATAATCACACCACTTCGATTTTAAATGCGGAGTTAATCTCTCGGTTATCTGCCGCACCAACATAGGGTTCTGTAGGTACCCTTTTTCGTCAACAGCTGTTATAACCGCGACGATGTTTTGCACTTTTACAGCGAAACCGTTCAATTCACTCGCTGTAGTACCCATACGTGGTAATTTCTTGATATCTTCCATCGCGTGGTCGATAATAACTTCCGGTCGTCCGTAACACTGCTCCAAAGTGTTTATAATGACATCCGGGTTGTTTGCTGTATACAGCAGCGCTGATACAGACTGTCTGGCTTCACCTTTCAGACACGTCCGCAGGCGAATCATGTTTTCTGTCGCCGAATATCTGTATATATTCGTAGATTCCCTGTACGCGGCTTTAAAAGGCAACCAGTCCGTGATTGATCCCATGAACGTCGGCAAGTCCTGTATATGTCTAGGCGATGACCTCGATCCAGCCATCCGCTCCAGAGCATCTGCCAACCTGTCGATTCCTCTATCTCGGGATCGGTCCGGTGTAAGCGACCTCGGCCGACGCTGCACCGTCTCTTCGTTTGTGACGTTCGGTGTCACATATGGTCGCGTCATCCTGATCTCGGCTTCCGCTGGTGGTGGTGAAATGCGCCTTGGTTCACGGTCACACTCCCCCCGTATCGGGACCTGTGTCTTCTGTAACCAATCGTTCACCCGACGGTTCGCGTCGGTAGGTTCTTCTGCACACAAGCTCTCCCGATCGGTTTCCTCGCGGATTGTAGCGACGTCTGCCGCTAGCCTCTTCTTGATCAGCAGCGACTGTAGTTGTAGCTCCTGTCGTTTTATTTCGACGAGTTGCTCTTCGGCCTCCAACTCGGCCTGCCTAATCCTAGCTACGGCGCTGGCGGTGGACCGATGCGAGCGTACCGACGGTGCTCGCGATCCCCTGGCCTCGGTGGCCGCGGCGTGGATCATGGCGGCGCGCGACGTCAACGTTTCGGTCGTGACGGTATCGTTCGCGACGGTACGTGTCTTCGTGTGCGCGTGTGTGTGTGCGGACGGCGACGCGGGCGATTCCTCGAACACCCGTGTCTTCTCTTCGACTGCTTGGCTTCTTGTAGTCGGCATCTTCAGCACTTGCTAGCTCCTACAAGCCCTAACAGCCCTATCAATCCCTAACAGCCCTAACAGTCCCTAACAGTCCTTCGGGAGGGCCCACACGTGGGATATGCTCCCTCAGGGATGGACAGCAGGATAGGTAAGGGTGGGGACTACCCAACAGAGGAGTGAGACCACTACGGGGCGCTCAGGAGTCGGTTGGAATGTACGACTCCGTCGGCAGTGCCTACAGTCCGGCCCCCGCACCGATAACACTCTTATTGGCGTAGTGATACGATTGACATTCGTTCGTTGCCCAATACTCAGGCCGTTTGTCACCGTCAGGTGGCCCAAGTGTGGGTTGAAACTGCAGACTCGCCGCACCGCACGGTGACTCGATCTCGACGAGATGCTCAGGCTCGTCGCACCGTTCGGTGTTCTTCTCTCGGCGATATGCAGCGCAGGCTCGTCGCACCGTTCGGTGTTTTTCCCACGACGATCCTGCAGGTACGATCTTCCAGCCGATGTCTCGTTCTGCACCGCTGGTCGTACGGAAGTGCCCAGTCTCGTACAACGATTTGCTTCTTTTTTCCACAGCTTCTCTCGTTCAGAATGCTGCTGGAGTCCTCTTCAATAAGGCTGGCTTGAATCCTCTTCAATAAGGCTGCCTTGAATCCTCTTCAAATGCGCTGGCTTCTATCCGGCTGCGATGGACCAAACTTGTTGGGGTCAGCTGATGAGGATTCAGGAACAATGAAACATTGGTTGACTTCAATAACTTCGTGGACTGTATATTTTAACTTTTCACAATGTATATAATCGTATGTAACGAGCCGGTGACAATACATATTTTTCGCGGTTTAACACTACAATTATATCCTTACAAGTAGTACATTATACGTGCCTTACTGCCGCACGTTCATCCATACATTTACATAATTCACATAAATTTACATTATATTTTTATTGAGGGTTCCGTATAACATTAGCCAAATAATAATAATAATCGTATTGGCAGTTACATTTGAATTTGTTACATAAACGATATTTCTAAACATTACATAAGACATATAGAACACAGAAACCAAGTAAATAAGAAATACGACAGTTTATCTGTACGTATTATGTAAACAAATTTATACACATAGACATAGTTTGTCTGACTATACCAGACACATTAAACCTGCACATATATCGTGTTTCTTAATATAATATGACATCCCATTACGCATAATGAGCATTAGTATAGAGAAATACATATATAGACATGAGAACTCATCTGTTCGTAGTAAATAGAGAAACTAGAGAAACGTTTATTAAACATTTATTTACATTTTATTTCTAGCTCATCTGTCCGTAACAGTAATATAGCTTGGTTATTATGCGTGAGTTAAGTGGATGGGTAATAAGACTACAGAGTACGAATTCTGAGTGGGTGTGTGTGTGTGTGTGTGAGTGTGTGTGTGTGTGTAAAATGAGTTTACAATAGAAGCACAAACACTCGTCACAACAAAAAATAACAATGTCCAATCGGCTTTACAATAGTTCATATAAAATTCAGATAACAAATCAAATATTAAAACGCGTTGTACGTCACGAGACAAAACTAAGCAAACCTTTTTTCTAACATTTCATAACATTGTGACTTACTAGGGTCGCCGGCCCACATTCATTAACAAGTATATGAAATAAAAAAGTAAAGCATGGATAGAAATATTATTGAAAATAGAATATGTACCTATAGCTCTTAAAAACCGCACAAGATCCCTGGCGAGATCCCATCTCTCCTGTTGCAGCGCTGTGTCGAGTAGTTGTGTTGCCAATTGTCGGCTTACCGCCGAACTCTCCAAGTTCTTTGTACAAAACACATAAATTATCGGCGTCCCTTAGACATGTCTCATTCATATAATCACTTCTGAGAATAAAAGTAATTTCTCAGTATTCTGTATGGATTATTGTAATTCCTTTCAAGTAGTATATACAGTTTAGGTTTCCTTTACAAATTAATTTTGTATACTATATATAAATATATTATATTATAATTAAATTATATAATACTGTGGGGTATTTTATTATAAAATAAAAAACATTAAATATTAGCGGACGCGGCGGGCGTTGTTTCGCCCTGATCATAAAAAAAAACTTTGACAGATTATATACCTAAACCTTCCTTATAACTCATTTTATCTATTGGTGAATACCGCATGAAAATTCATTCAGTAATTTTTGAGTTTCTCGCAAACAGACAGATAGACGTGGCAGAGGACTTTGTTTTATAATATGTAGTGATTATATAATAAAGTGTCATAGTTGGACAAGGGTTTTTTCCTGAACAAAGTTATAAGGTAAATTTTATTTTGTCATAGAAAAGATTACTTTATACTTACGACGCATGTATCCGAAAACGCTAAACAGTGAGCGAGCTATTGCTTAAAATTCCTATGTCATAATTATCTATCTACGTTGGTAAGTTAGTTGTAACTTAAATAGTAAAAATTATAGAAAAATCAAACATTTTAACAAAATACCTTCGAACGCTGAAATCGGTATTATATAAGGTATCATATATCGGTATATATATATCGGTATAATATAATAACAATAATAAAAAACTAGTTACCTGTAAAATAATTAGATATGAAGCTGCCGTGTCTAACATTTTCCTCTGCAAACACTCCTGGAATAATTCTTTAGGTTTGCCGGCAGCAGAGAATAAGTACGCCCATAGAGCTATCTCCGTCTTTCTTGCACACTGTACGACTGTCTGCAAAAAATAAAATAGTTTGAGTTCCCGGCGGGATCTTAGTCTGATATTTACTGTTTTAAATACACATTTTATATTTTATACCTAACTAGCGGGCCCGGCAGACGCTGTCCCGCCTTGAATATAAAAAAAAATCCTTGACAAATTATATACCAAAACCTTCCTCATGAATCACTTTATCCACTGGTGAAAACCGCATAAAAATCCGTTCAGTAGTTTTTGAGTTTATCGCGGACAGACAGACAGACAGACGCGGTAGGGGACTTTGTTTTATAATATGTAATGATTTTGTGTTATTTTTACTCAATCTGACTCCAGATCAGTAGGTTGTGTGTTCATATCACGTCAGGATCACCAATGTGTGAGCCCGGTTGGACAAATCAATAAAAGTCATTATTTCATAAGAATTAAGTGTTTGTATTGTTCCCATTACACATTACATTGCTATATTAATCACTATAACTAATTAGCCATAAACCGAATTTATTTGATATACTTACGCTTACATACATGTCTACAACCGGACTGCTGTAGAATATTATAGTGGAACGGGAAAACAATGAGTGAACTTTGACCCCTGCATATCCATAGCGTGCACTCTATAGATATGCAAGTGTGCGTCTCTACACTCAATATATTTTAGTAGTATTTTACGTAATATAGTTCAGTTATTGCGCACAAATGAATGAGAAATTATACCACGGAGTATGAATTCGGAGATGTCATAAAAACTCTATGGAAAGTTCTAGCAAAGGAGCCGCCATCTTGTTAGTACATTGAATTTATCACAAGACATTTGTAATATTTTTACCTAATCGACAATGGCAGTAATAACGTAGAAGATTGGTTGTCAAAAAAAAAAAGAAATACATTCATTTATTCCGTAGATGGTAAAGTCGCGCTGAATCTATTACTGATTTCATCATGAACGAGTCGGCTCGTCCTGGGTACTACCACCCGACCCACAGAAACACCGACGTTTAGTAACAGTGCTTGCATTGTTGCGTTTCGTTCGGTCAATCAGAGTGCCGGATACCCAACTCCCCTCCCCTCCCTTTTTCACCACTCGCCCTTCGCCCAAACACAGGCTGGCAACGCACTTGCGACTCCTCTGGTTTTGCAAGTGTCTATGGATAGTGGTGATCACTTAACATGAGGTGACTCACCTGTTCGTTTGCCTCCTATGTTATAAAAAAAAACACATTCATTAACAAACTGGTATTATAATAAATCATTTATACCTGTAAATAGACTGGAAACTCATGAACGAATTCTATAATGCTGGGCAACTGTGCATCTGGGATAGGCTCTTTACTGGTCGCTTCCTCTTCTAACACCTCGTGTAGGAGTAGTTCTAAAGAGTGCGGGAAATAAGCAAGTTCAGAACAAGATCTCGCTATCTCCCACGCGTGGTAACCCAGGTTACGTCTGAGCAGTTGACGAAGAATTTGGTGCAAGTAGACTTGACTCTGAAAAATATATATACAGTAACTAGCTGAATCTCGCTCTGTTCGTTGGGCATTAAAATGGCAAAGGACTAAAAAATGTCGCATCGTTTAGTCAAAATCAAAAACACTTTAAACAATTGAGGCCCTGAGAAGACACTTATGAACGTCAAAACTACCACCGGTTCGGAAAACAACCCAGTCATCGAGAAGACCCAATAAGACACTCGATCTGGTATACCTTTTCATTACACAACATATTTTTACGAAGACATAGTTATAGACATAGACAGTTACATTCACTTTTGGAGGTTGCACAGAGGGGCGTCATTTTCAAATATCACCATCGTGACATATTGATCCATCCTATAAATAGGCTTTTAGACATTAAAACCCGCTTGACATGGTGCTTGAATTTACTATCTGGTCATACGCCTACTCCAATACGTTTAGTAATTTCAATTTTTTTTTTATATATCATTGGAGGCAAACGAACAGGCGGGTCACCTGATGTTAAGTGATCACCGCCGTCCATGGACACTAGCAACACCAGGGGAGTCGCAAGTGCGTTGCCACCCTGTTTGGGGGGAGGGGGATAGGATAGGGAGTGGGGGAGAGAGGAGAGTTAGGCTTCGGGCGCTCTCACTGACCGAACGAAATGCAACAATGCAAGCACCGTTACTTCACGTCGGTTTTCTATGAGAGTGTAATAGTTGCCCGAACGAGCCGACCCATTCATGCTGAAACCAGTAATAGTTTCAGCGTAGCTCTACCACCTACATGTGGTAGGCGATGTGATTGAGCCTCAACTGTGTTTTCATTATGTATAGGTATTAGCGGTCCCGCCGGACTACGTCCTGCTTTGAAAAAGGCAATCTTAAAATTCAACCGCAGCGCCACCTACCGTTAACGCTATATGTTATTCGAAAATTTTCTTATTAATATTATATAAATTAGGATATTAAGATGGAGTTACTCACTGTTCTGTTGACAACACAAAATGGTAGCGAGAAAACAGAGTTGGAATCCGATGCATACAGAGTGGTGTCATTTTCAGCTCCGAGTAAAATAGCATCGTCGAACAATATAGCTGTGGAAAATGTACGCACTTTATAAAATGAATCTAAGTTTGAAGTATCTGTTATTTGCGTAGGCTAATCTCCGATACGGCCAAATCGATTTAGACCGATCTTGTACTGGCAAGAAGCAGATTTTTCACGGTATTATCTAGGCTAAAAATAATTATGCTTTTCCATTTTTTGTCCTTTATAGGTTTTATTCTTTGACCACAATCGCACCTGACCTTAAATGACAATGTGGTCTAAGATAGAAAACACGTTGAACCTAGAGGGCCGAACTTTTAAAAGGTGCAGTCTTGGTGCAGGTGCAAGGTGCAGTTCTATTGTCTACTTGAGGATGGTAGCTAGTTAGACAGGTTTAAAAGAAACCCTAACGCCATGTTATGGTTTCAACATAATGATGATATTTCACATTTCTAAGACCGCCTGATTAACAACCACCCTGAAGTTGAAAATCTTTCGCATTTCTATTGGTGTATTCCAGGAGCTGCACTCGAAATTCAGCCCCTTCTAGGTTGAACGTGTTTACCGTCCTAAGACACATTGTCATTTAACATGAGATGAAATTGTGGTCAAAACTTACGAAGTACAAAGGAAACATTTTAGTTGGCAGTTTAGAAGCTATATTTTCTATATTATACTTTTTTAATAATCACATCATTCATTTCATTCACCAGACATTTAAAATACAGTAATATTGATAACTTATATACTCACTGAGTGGGTAAATGTTGAGATGGAACGGCAGCATTATCCTCTTCGCCATGAAGGTGTGCCGACCCGAGTCGGGGTGTCGCGTCGTGTCACGCGGCAGCAGCGGGAGCCACACGCGCGCGCCCAACGACCCGCACCACAGCCACAGCGCGCGAGAGAGTTGCGTCGCGGACGCGGACCCGTTTCCGCACGACCATACACTCTCCACACAAGACGCCAGTACCGTCGCCGGGAGGCAGCTGTACGCCTGTATAGATATACATAAGAATATTGATTGCCCTGTGCCCGACAATAACATTTTAAAATAATGACAAATTTAAAACCCATCATCATCCATCCTTTGAGTCGGTCTGCAAAACTCTCAGCAGCTGCATATACAATCGTATTTCGAAACGTGACTAACAAAAAGCAGCCTCTGTCCGGCGTTTATCATCATGTGCATTATGACAGCAACATATCGACGGAAGAAAGCGGAACTGTTCTAAATTTACGCCCAACTTTACACCAGAGCCAAAAAACTATTTTATAAAGATAGAAAGTTGAAAATTGGTATGTACTTATTAGGGTGTCCGTTATTTCCCAAGTTGATTTTTTTTTTGCTGCCGCACCCTGAAGTTTTAGTTTTTACCCTAAAAATTATCCAACGTAAACAAGCTCTTAATTTTCAAGTTAAACCGTGTCCGTGTCATGTTACTTTTCCCATTTAAATAACATGGGATTTTTGTACTTTTTGCATTTTATTTTTTATCTCCAAAGCAAATGAACCTACAGCTTTGATAAAGAAATATTCTAATACAAAATTTTCCGCTCTACAAAAAAGGTCTCTTTGGTTTTTTCGCTAAAATCATTCCTTTAAAAGTTATACGCAGTTAAAGTCATGTTCATCATTTTTATCATAATTATTTTAGTTTTATCGAAGTTTTCTGTGATATAATTATAAAACTCACTTATAATTGTCATAAAAATTTTATTGAATAATCTTATCAGTTACAATAATGGAAACATTGCATGACAACTAATATTACGATGGATTACTAGTTTTTTTTTTTCTTTTTTTAGTCACGTTTCTTTGTTAAGCAGCTTTTTGTAGCGTTAGGGAAAGCATCCTTGTATTCTCGTACAACTTGTATTAAATACTGTTTTTGGTCTTCTTTCGTAGTCAAAATGTTAATGTAATCTTGAGTTAACTGAACTGCTCTTTCAGCTACATCATTAACAACTTGCAGATTATTCACAACATTCAAACCTTCTAAGTAATCATTATTAGTTGACCATGTTTCAACATCAAACTCTAAAAAATTTTTGTTTATGTTGAATCGATCAAAAAACTTTCTCGAATTAGAATTAATAAAAAAGTCAATATCTTTTTTTTGTATGTTGATAATTTCACTGTCTGAGTTTACTACGTAGCGTTTAGGGGAATCAAAATCCATATTTTCATGGCGTTTTAATGCTTCAATCATTTTACGTTTCATGGAAATTGGTATAGTTGGATCAAAAAAAGCTAGAGCAGCAGCTTCAGCATTTAAATACCACAAATGATTTTTAAATTTGTGCAAGACCGCTTCAGAAAGTTTTTTATCAATCGTCTTATATTGATATACAGTTTTTACAAAATTTAAGTCTTGAGATGGAGCCGATGCTGCAAGAGGTACCGTAAACCAAAATGGCACGTAAACAAATACTATGAATAAACAAATGTCGAAGAGACTTCGTTGTATTTCAGGATCCACCTCAAAAATGTCCCAGAAAATGTATATTTTGAGAGAATAGATCGCTTTTGACATCCAGCGAGCATGGTGAAAGGCTCCTGGCTTATAAAATTTTATTTTATCAGTTTCCATCGTATCGAGAAAAATTTGACACAACTCCAAAAGCTCTTTATAATCATCGCGAGGTAAAATTTCACTTAAAAAATTTTTGATCGTCTCATTTGTTTTTCCAACTTTTGTAAACAATTTCTTAGGAATTTTATTTCCTGTTAGACCATTTTTATATTTAGTTTCATCAACTTGATTCCAATTTTCATGAAATTTTTTAAATAGAGGGATCTTTGGCCCATCAGTTCCCGGAATTTTCGTCACAAAAACACAATTCAAGACCAATTCGTAGATGTGATGCCTACAAGGTAAATACAAAAGATCTTTTTGTAACAACTGCTCTAAATTGATTGCCGCTCCATTTCGATTACCAAGATTTGAAGCAGTAGTGTCGCAACAAATTGCTTGGACATTTTCAGATAACCCCCATTCTTGTATACTCTTGAAAATTTCCTGAGCCTGAGTAATTCCTCTTCCATCCGGTAATGCTGGTACGTTTAATATTCTTTCAACAGTCATGCTTCGAATTATTATAGGTACTCGGTCAACCTTTTTACAAGATAGTCCATCAGGTATTAATTTTCCATCCCAATGAACCACTGCAGCTCCAACCTCAGCGTCACCAAATAACTTTTTCATCCGTTCAGCAGCGTCTTTCCGAATTTTCGACCTAAGTTCATTAAACGAAGTCTTGTTTAGAATTAAATTATCAGTATCTACTCCCAGAGCTATCGCGACAGCTGATATTATTCTCACGGAATTTCTGTAAGAAATCTTACAATTGTCAAGAGTAGTAACAACATGTTCCGTTAGGATATTTATAGTTCCTCTCTCATTTTTCACTTCATAATTTCGTCCCTGTGCTTCAAACATTGAGGATGCGCTTTGCAAAGACATTGATGTCGATGTTTCGCCACTTAATGGTTGCTCCGATGTACTTTTTGCGCTCGGTGGTAAAGTTAGGTCTAAAAATTAAGTACAAAATAGTTATATAGTAAATTTTGTTTCATTGAATCAATTACTTATTACATTTTTCATAAAATAAAATTTTCATACATAAAATAATTTAATTTATCGAGAGGTACAATCAAGCACTTGAATTAATTACCTGAATCTGAACGAAGTTTATCCGAGAGTGTTGAGTCGACATTATCAGATGTTGATCGAGCTTTATCAATAGATTGAGATGGACTAGAATCAATATCTTCTTCAGAAACAAGTTTTTCTAAAATTAATAATAAAATTAGTAACCTACAAGGAATTCTAACTTTCAATCATCAACTTACCAGGTGACTGAAAAGAATTATCACTTTGCTTAAAAACGTGTAAGTGATACTTTCTTTCTGTTCTTTGATCATGTAAAAAATCTGCCGTGGCACTATCAGCTGTATTTTGAGCATCGCCATGAGCTATATCAAATAATTTTTCAAGACATTCGGAAAACTTAAGCTCGCGATCTTGGTTTTTGTATTTTTGTAAATTTCTGTACGTGATATGGAGATTTTCTAATTTTTTTATACATCGATCTTTTTTTTGTACTGGAATCCCAGCTCTGCTCCAAAATTTGCACACTTCTTCTACAACTACTGAGTAACTGGCTGTAAGTGTTTTACTTTCTTGTCTGGTATGATAATATAATAATTTTAGAACTTGTTTATTGCTTGGTAATTTATGACCGCTAATCGTGTCACTCGTTTCACCCAACAGAAACATTTTATCACGTAGAGTCACTGATTGATTCATTTTTATTTATTTAATTGAGTTAATAAATTCATTAAGATCATTAATTTTAAGTTAAATAAGGATTTAATTGTTTAAATTATAAATCTGTATGCTGAGTGTAACTGGTAAATTTGTTGATTTAATAAATTTTATAACTGAATCTAACACTTTTTACTACGTATAAATGTATTAAAATAAAATCACTAAATGATTTAATTCGAAAATAGTTATAATTAATAGAAAAATTACTCGAAATTTGCTTATTCTTTTTAATTAAAACACATGTTTACAAACACCGAAAGATGATGAAACAATAACCTTGAACTATAATGTTGATCTATCGATAATAGGTGGCGCAATATTAGTGTTTCACACTAAAGTTGGTAAAGGAATATCGTTTTATCGAAAAAAATACGGTTCTTGATCCTTTTTTAGTTAAAATTAAAAGGCGCAATTAGAATTTGCCAGAAATTATAGAAAAATTTGATTATAAATTATTCGCATAACTTTAACTGCGTATAACTTTTAAAGGAATGATTTTAGCGAAAAAACCAAAGAGACCTTTTTTGTAGAGCGCAAAATTTTGTATTAGAATATTTCTTTATCAAAGCTGTAGGTTCATTTGCTTCGGAGATAAAAAATAAAATGCAAAAAGTACAAAAATCCCATGTTATTTAAATGGGAAAAGTAACATGACACGGGCACGGTTTAACTTGAAAATTAAGAGCTTGTTTACGTTGGATAATTTTTTTTAGGGTAAAAACTAAAACTTCAGGGGGCGGCAGCAAAAAAAAAATCAACTTGGGAAATAACGGACACCCTAGTACTTATGTAGCAAACAATTCCAAACAGTCTCTGTGGCACATAAACAAAGTAGTATCATTATTTGGAAAAAAAATGCATAGTTCACCCTAATTACGACATTTTTTTATGTGTAGTGCTAAAACTAGGCAAAAAACCAAGGTCGTATCTATGAAAAATATAATCGTAGGAAAACGAGCCCCAGACCATTCGAAGCGGTATTTTTTTATTCAAGAATATGGTAAAAAATAATGTAGCCCAAAATACAAGTTACGACGCCATTTCCGCTTTCTCCCGTCGATGTACTCTACTAATTTACTTGATATAAATATAACAGCTAATCCCGGCACGCGATATGAAGGTTTTTAAAATACTTCATGGGTTTTTGTTGGGTTTGACGATATGGTATAGCGAACTTGAGAAGAAATTAAATAATTATCTCAAAGGGTTTAACTTTAATTAAATACTAGCGGACCGGGCGGACGTTGTCCTGCCTTGAAAACAAAAAAATCCTAAAAGTCGACCGCAGCGCCACCTACCGGGTCCAATTGTGAATCTAAACCATTCTCGGATCCACTCGAACACGCACACAAAATTTCATCAAAATCAGTCCAGTCGTTTAGGAGGAGTTCAGTCACATACACACGCACACAAGAAATATATATATTAAAGATGAGAAATAACATCGACACTCAATGAACACAAAACGGCTTATATTTAATACTAACTTCTGCCTGCGACTTCCGTGGAATAGTTACTTTGGGCTAACGCTAACAAGAAGCGGAAACTCTCAAAAGGAAAAATCACCCCGATTTTGATGAAATTTTGGGTGCGTGTTCGAATGGACCCGACAATGGTTTAGATTCACAATTGGAACCGGTAAGTGGCGCTGCGGTTGAATTTTAGTTTATTTTTGAATTGAAAATATGAGTGAATTTTAGTTTTTTAGTTTATTTTTTTGTTATTATCAAGGCAGCACAACGTCCGCCGGGACCGCTAGTATATATATATATATATGTTACATGTTAAAGTATGTATACACAATTCTTTCCACGGTATTTGAAATTTATACAGATTTAAAATTTTATTACAGGGAATATATGAACAGGTACAGAATAGCTACGTAATTGCAATTAATTATATACACAATTGCATTTTATATCCAATTTAGATCGTAATTACAGATACAGTAGTGCAGAAATCCGTCATTCGCGTGTATGCGCATCTATTGGATACATTTCAGGCAACTATTAAGTATTAATGAATCCATGTAATTAGGTTAAAACGTTATATTAAATGATCATTATGAAACAATTTAATATACTTTGGAAATTCATTAGTGTTCTCGGCGATCTCGGTAATATTTTAAGCAGTTGTTACTACTGAACCAATAAGTAATTATGAAACTTAATAATACTGCCTCGTAAAATCATTGCATCGGTTTACCTAAAATGAAAAACAGACGTTTCACTATATATACATACACTATACATCATTTATCATATACATTAATTAAATTAAATATATGTATATATAGATTATGTATAGTGTATGTATATATAGTGAAACGTCCGTTTATCATTTTATCAGTCAAAGTCAGTAT